>JASSUY010029433.1:0-21321 GCA_032466535.1 Forpus xanthops
GCCAGGTTGGACACAGGGCTTGGAGCAAGCTGCTCTAGTGGAAGGTGTCCCTGCCCATGGCAGGGGTTGGGACTGGATGAGCTTTAAGGTCCCTTCCAACCCAAACCATTCTGTGATTATGTTTCCAGAGTAGCCTCAGAATAATATCTAGATTCCTGATGCTTGCTGATCTGTTGACCTTGGGCTCTCAGGGCAGTGCATCGCAGCTGTCATTGTCCCCCTAAGTGAAGTGTTACAAACAGCTCCAGCCTGATGGTCCTTTCAGTGCTTGAGACTGATGTGTTTTGAAAACCTTGTTCCACACAGTGCACCTCAGACTTGTCAGGGCTGTTTAAAGACCTCCCCCTGCTAACTGCGTGGCAAGGCTGGTAACTTGTCATAGGAAGTCCTGTGCACTCACCCTGCACCTTCCTCGTCTCAGTCATGAGCTGATGGCCGGTTCCTGGGAAGCTGCTCAGCACCTGGCAAATTCAGAGCTTCGGAGAAAGATGCTTAGTGCTGTGCAATGCCACCAGTGTAAAGGGATTGCAGCTATTCAGCATTGCAGCAGATATTAATCATAGAATCATAGGGTTAGCGTTAATGCTCTGGTTTCTAGATACATGTTTCCCAGTCCTCGCTCTTCACCTCTCCCTGTTCCCTGCTGCATGACCCCTGACGTCTTGGTGTGATTCCTCCCACCTCTCCTCACTCACACTTGTCAAGTATTGCTCTTGCTCCCCAGCCCAGCCTCTGCTCTTTTCCCCTTGTTTCAATAGTCTCATATTTTGCTATCAGCAGAAAACAGTAGTGAAAGCTGAAGCTAGTCCTTCAGTGGGAGCTGGTCTATACCTGCGGATCCCTTCGGTTTGGTTTGTTTTGGGTATTTTCATTCTATTTTATTATTTCATTTAAAAAAAGAATGGAATTTTCAGGCAGGTTTTCTGGTGAAAGGAGTGACCCTGCTGAAATCTGTTACAGCTATTTGGTGTTCAAAGCAGTTTCCATTCATTTAGCCCCAGTTCGGCTGCCCTTGTCAGTTTTATCTCCCCAAATTCTCACAGTAGATTCAAATGCAGAATGTGTCTTTGCTCTCGTGTTGTCCTGCAGTTGGAAAAACCCTTGCAAAATGAGTTTTCAGGCTGGTTAATGATGTCCCTATAAATCTGCCAACATTTATTCACATTTTGAGCCTATCAGGACCCTTCTAGTGAAGCAGAAGAGCATCTTACATGGTTGAAGGACTCAGTTATGGCCTTGTTCAGGGGTTCAAAATAGCTGAGGGTGTATAAGATGTTTTAAGCTGCTTTCTGTACCTGCATGGCAGCATCTGCACCCCTAAGACATAAACCTGCAAGGTGCTAATTGCCTCCCTGGGGATTGCCTGACGTTTAACATTCTCTGTGTGTCATGTTCTCCCCTTCCCTCATCCCAGTAATTGTTGCTTTCCCTGGCAAGGGAGAAGCTGAGGGAAATTAAGTTCAACATGTTTTTGTTCATCTGGGGACATGTTATCATTTTCAGCCATATGTGAGTAAATCTCTACTTTCCCTCTCCCCTCACTCTCACTGCCCACATGAGACAGCAGCAATGACAAGGTGCTCCATGGGGAAAGAACATACCCCGAAGAGGCTACAGCACCATTCTATGAAGCCTTTGAGGTGAGACCAGGATCTGGCCACTATAGAAGAGGGAGTTCCCCTGAAACCAGCATTCTTTGTTCTGCCATTGCATAGATCCATACTTTATGAGCTGTGGCTCTTAGGGAAGTTGTGAATGCTCCATCACTGACAGTGTTCAAGGCCAGGTTGGACATAGCCTTGGGTGGCATGGTTTAGTGGGAGGTGTCCCTGCCCATAGCAGGGGGGTTGGAACTAGATGATCTTAAGGTCCTTTCCAGCCCAAACTATTCTATGATTCTATGATTCCCATAGCTGTGAGGTATTCTTATTCTTTTATGTTAAAGCAGACCCTTTCCCTTCTATACCACACACCCCATGGAAAGTTGTGATGCTCTGATCCACCCACCCAGCAGTGACATATCTCCATAAATTGGCTGGCTACAAATTCAACCCATCACTGGGCAACAGCAACACAGAGTCCATCTGCAGTGAGTGCATGCAGCTCCAAGGAGCAAACTCCTTCCTTTTTAAACAAACTTGAGGTTTTCAGTGAAGAAGAATATAAAATAATCTCTGATAATGGAGCAAATCAGACAGCCAAGAGAAAGCTGTTGGCTCAGCTCTTTTATTCCCTTAACCATGGAAACTCCTAGTGTAAGTCACTTTGTTTTTCCCAAGATCTTTGCAGCAGGTTAATGGTAGCATCAAGACCAAACACTCCCCAGGACCAGCATGACCAGAGAGGGATGTGCTGCTACCACTCCTGGTGTGCTGAGTAATGAGAACAGCCCAGCATCACCTCCACAAGGTGCTGAGGTCTGGAGATGCTCACCCTAATGGTTTTAGCAATTCACTGGGGAAATTGGTTTGTAGGCAACCATTTATCACTTGGATGTTGTTGGCTCCGGGAGCTCTCATTGCAGAAGTATTGTTTGCCCTCCTCTGCTGAAGGTTGCCAGAGTGTTTTCAAGAGAAAGCTTTCCTTTCTGTGCTCTTGTGCTCCCACGGCTATCATGGCATGGTGTTTAATTATCATTTAAGCTAAAGGAGCTCCATAGGAAGCACTGGAGAGCTCAGAGATGATGGTGTGAATATGCTCTTGCTTTCCCAAAGTAAGCTAAGGGATTGAATGAAGGATTATGGAACATGAGTCTGGGGTTAAATTTAGTCTCTTGTATGTTATAGAGGGATGTCAAATACACTGTGAATTGTGGACTGAGATTTTCCCTGTCTGAATCCTGTGTTGATCACAAGCCTTGTCAAATGCTCTGAGGGGCAAAAGCTTTTTGCAGGAGCTTTTTAGACCCTGTTCCAGGTTAAGGACTCTGGGATGTAGCACTTTATATAGCTGCTCATCGTAACACGTGGTTGTTGGACTGAAGCCTGAGGCCCTTTCAGTTCTGCAGAAAATTCCCTTCTATTCAAGACATGCCATTGAACAAGGGTGAGTTCCATGTTTGAGAAAACAAATCATTAAAACCTCGTGAAAAGGAAGATTAGTTTCAACTAGTCCTGCAGAAATCGCTTGCCAGAGCATGGGGAGAGTGGGATGACTTAGGGCCCTGGTAATGGGATGCAGGGATTTGGACTAAGCTTAAGAGCCATCCGAGGACCTGTTATTTGGTCCTTCCAGCACAGAGAATGGCACTGCTGCTGGCACATGGGTCAGGGGACCACTTTCAGCCTGGATGTCAATCCCAGCCCTTAAAGAGCTATTTCCAGCTCTCTTGGCAGAGACCAGGAGCAGAAGAAGCCACAGCTGCTGGGCTGGAGCTGCTCTGTGAAGAGGGGGAAGGCAGAGATGCTATTCCTTCCTGCTTTGATTTTTTTGCAAGTGATTGCCACTTCTCTTTCCCTGTTTATAGCAGCAAGCTCCTACGAGATACCAAAATGCTCTTCATTCTATGTGTGCATCTGTACTTAGAGTCTTGATAGCTTTGTAGTTATTTTCCAGCTCGCCTGTTACAGTGGGCTGTTGGCTGATTCCTTCTTCCATCACAAATGTACATTCTATTTTACACATATTTAATTAGAACATTATCTCTTTTCCACAACACTTCTTCCCTCGAGTCATACCTGCCTTTTACCATTGCTCTTCATTAACGGAAAATCACTGTTGCACTTGCCTCATCTTGCATCATCCTTATAGTCACATCATGGGCACTGATTCCCCAGCTCCTGAGGTGCCTTCTTTTGAATTCCAGTGCTGTGGTGTCTCTATGCTTCAGCACAGACACAGAATCATAGAATCATAGGATAGTCAAGGTTGGAAAGGAGCGCATACACACAGCACAAAAGCACTGCAGCGGTCCTGCCTCTCTCTCTCCTGTTCCTCGAGGGCCAAGGAACCCCTTCTTTGTTCTACCCCATCCTTTCTCTTACAGTTTAGTTCTCAGATGCTCCCTTATCCCTCAAAACACATGGGGGAATTCAGTTATACACCCTAAAGCCATGGCCAAGATCAAAGCCAAACCAGGACTGAGAACAGTGCTCAGGCCAGGAGTGTTGCCTTTACCTAGAGGGGCAAAAGGCAGTGTTGTAACTTGGTCTGAAGACCTTGAAGCAAGCAGCAAACTCTGGTTTATTGCCTGCAGCTAAAGGGCTGCAAAGAGAGTTTGAAATTCATCCAGAAAGAGTCTGTACCTTTCTAGAGAAGAGAGGTTCAGCAAATGAAAGAGGTTTAAAAGTGGTGGGATGGCAAAAGAGCTTTCTTCATTGGCAAGCTCGTACTGGGAATGTGGGGGTTTCATCCTTGCTCAGTGCTTTGCTGCTGCAGCGATGTGCCTTTGTGAGTCTCCTTGCACACAAGTTGTATTGTCAGCTTCTATTTCTGTTGCTGTGTGCTACAATCCCTGAATGAGGATGTATTCCTGCTTCTACTTTGAAGTAGATACCTTTGATCTTTAGAAATGCAGAGGGAGAGGAGGTAACAGGATTGTAGTTATGCAACACCAAATAACCCCAGGACAATGAAGATAAAGCTCCAGCTCTCACAAAACCTCCTGCTCTGTGTAACATCTACAGTAGTCAAAGCCTCCATGCTCATCTCAGGGGAAAGGCTCAACCTCCAGTGCCTGCATATATTCTCTGAGTATATAAACTCAGAGAAAAACTCTGATTTCTACTATGTTGACACAACATCCATCTTCTTTCTATAAGTATTATTTTTGATGTGCATGGCAGCAAGTCTGTATAGCCTAGGTTTGAGAAGCAGAGTACGTCGTAAATGTTCCTTGCAACAAGTTGTCACTCTATCTTCTGTAGGTCTGTAGTCACACCTGCTGTAGCAGTTCTAAGCCTAGGTTTGGGATATGAGCAATATTCCTTCACCATGATGATGTTTCAGAATTACCCTGGTTTTCTGCCTCTCTCACTGAAGTCAACAGAAGGAATGGTTGATAAGGCTTTACTTGGAAAACTGCCTCTTATCCAGAGGCAATGAACAAGCGGATACTCTCCAGTGTGGTCTAAAGAGGTATTTGGTGAAGAAAAGGGTGGTCTTTGTAACTTGAACTCTTTACAGTTTCCTAATTCTCCCACTTTCTCCTATAGGTTCACAACAGAAACCTGTTGTCCCTCGACTTTGACCGTGTGACAAGGACAGAGAAGATCTATGATGACCACCGCAAGTTCACGCTCCGCATCCTCTATGACCAGGCAGGGAGGCCCAGCCTCTGGTCACCCAGCAGCAGACTGAATGGGGTCAATGTCACCTATTCCCCGGGAGGACACATTGCTGGGATTCAGAGGGGCACAATGTCAGAAAGGATGGAGTATGATCAGTCTGGCAGGATTACATCCAGGATCTTTGCTGATGGCAAATCATGGAGCTACACTTACTTGGAGAAAGTAAGAATCCTCTTATCAATCAGAGATGGTGTGCTTGGTGCAAATGGGCTTTAGTCCTTTAGTAGAGCAGTGTTCCTTCACATTAACTGATTTATGGTTCTTATGATCCTGTATTCCTCTGCCTTCTCTAAGGTGCATATATGAACTTTGATGCCAGATCCCCAAAGAGCAGTTGAAAATAGCCTGAGAAGTTTCTTCCCAGGCACACTGAGCACTTGCATTAATGCTGTGAAGCTTTGACATTTGAATTTTTAAGCACAACATTCCTTTGTTGAGCCAGCTGCAATATAAAATATCTCCAACTGAAGTCAGAGGAGTCAACAGGAGGAATTTCCAATAGGTTTTTCCATGTGAAAACAGCCCATATGATCTGACATGCTGCCTTTTTCGAGGGGCCCATTCCTGCTTTGTAGGAAACATATGTAATTAAGCGTGAGGCATGAATCCAGTCAGATTATTGTAGCACACTGCAGCATTTTCTGTAGTCTGCATTCCGTAGGTTGGCATGGGACTTAAATCCTTCTGGGTATTACACTGTAATGAATGAATTACACTGCCCAGTGTTCTATAGATCCATATGCAGCATACCTGTGGCTGGAATGTTCTATCCCTGAGTTTTGCATAAAGCCTATGCCTACAACAGTTTAAGGAAACTACAGTAACATAACTTGTAAAGAGCAAAAAGTATTGACTTGCTCCTTGTGTTATACAGTCCATGTGGACTGTTTGTTACATGCAAAAAAACCTCCCAGAACAAATAAGCAGGCAGGCAGAAGTTTGGAATAAGAGAGTAATAGAAGATATGGAGACAGAGTGAATTAATTAGGCATTGGAAGGTGTCAGGGGATGCTTTTTCAAGCGTTGTTTAAGAGGCTCTACCAATTGTACTTATTTAGTGTGTAAAAGCTATTGACACAAGGAATTTGAGTAAAGGCAGCTAGCTACAGGGTATTGATTGAAACAGCTGGGCATTCTGAACTTAGACCTTCTTCTGTGCATTCTTCCTGTGGCCTGCTCCTACCTGGGGACACTCAATGTGCTGTGAACACCTCTCACCATTTAACCCTGTGGGCGCAGAGATTTATGTCACTCGCCCTACTCTTTGGATTGCAGAATTATGCAAGGTTTGTGAGAGTTTAGAAGCATTTTGTCTAAAACTCAGGAATATAACCTATACTTTTCTCCTTCCCATCCAGTCCATGGTGCTGCTCCTTCACAGCCAGAGACAGTACATCTTTGAGTTCGATAAGAATGACCGGTTGTCATCGGTGACCATGCCCAACGTTGCTCGTCAGACTTTAGAAACCATTCGTTCCATTGGTTACTACAGGAACATCTACAGGCCACCAGAAGGCAATGCCTCGGTCATTCAGGATTTCACAGAGGATGAGCAGCTTCTCCACACTTTGTACTTGGGCACAGGGAGACGGGTCATCTACAAGTACGGCAAGTTGTCCAAGTTAGCCGAGATGCTCTACGACACCACGAAGATCAGTTTCACTTATGATGAAACTGCTGGCATGCTGAAGACCATAAACCTGCAGAATGAAGGGTTCACCTGTACAATCAGATACAGGCAGATAGGGCCCCTCATTGACCGGCAGATCTTCCGCTTCACTGAGGAAGGCATGGTGAATGCACGCTTTGACTACAACTACGACAACAGCTTTCGGGTGACTAGCATGCAAGCAGTCATCAACGAGACACCTTTACCCATTGATCTTTATAGGTATGATGATGTCTCAGGCAAAACCGAGCAGTTTGGTAAATTTGGAGTCATCTACTACGATATCAACCAGATTATCACCACTGCTGTCATGACTCACACTAAACATTTTGATGCCTATGGCAGGATGAAGGAGGTCCAGTACGAGATATTCCGGTCTCTCATGTACTGGATGACTGTGCAGTATGACAACATGGGGAGAGTGGTTAAGAAAGAGCTGAAGGTTGGACCTTATGCCAACACAACAAGATACTCATATGAATATGATGCTGATGGCCAGTTGCAGACAGTGTCTATCAATGACAAACCCCTCTGGCGTTACAGCTATGACCTAAATGGAAACCTCCATTTGTTGAGTCCAGGGAATAGTGCCCGGCTTACACCACTCAGGTACGACCTCAGGGACAGGATTACTAGACTTGGGGATGTGCAGTACAAAATGGATGAAGATGGCTTCCTGAAGCAAAGAGGCAATGACATTTTTGAGTACAATTCAGCTGGCCTGCTCATCAAAGCCTACAATAAAGCCAGTGGATGGAGTGTGAAATACCGCTATGATGGCCTAGGAAGGAGAGTGTCTAGCAAAACCAGCCATGGCCATCACTTGCAGTTCTTCTATGCAGACCTGACCAACCCAACCAAGGTCACCCACTTATACAACCACTCAAGCTCCGAGATCACCTCCCTCTACTATGACCTCCAAGGCCATCTCTTTGCAATGGAGCTCAGCAGTGGTGATGAATTCTACATAGCTTGCGATAACATTGGCACTCCTTTGGCTGTCTTCAGTGGCACTGGATTAATGATTAAACAGATACTGTACACAGCATATGGGGAGATCTATATGGACACCAATCCCAACTTCCAGATCATCATTGGCTACCATGGAGGGCTATATGATCCACTCACAAAGCTTATCCACATGGGACGGAGAGACTATGATGTGCTAGCGGGTCGCTGGACAAGTCCAGACCATGATATGTGGAAGCATCTGAGTAGCAATAACATAATGCCTTTCAACCTGTATATGTTCAAAAACAACAATCCCATTAGCAACTCTCAGGATATCAAATGCTACATGACAGGTAAGACATTTACATTCATTACCATATTCTAAAGCTTTCCATGGTTTAACCCCTGCCAGCAGCTAAGCCACATGCTGCTGCTCCCTCACTCCTCTCAGTGGGATGGGGGAGAGAATTGGAAGAGTGAAAGTGAGAAAACTCAGGGGTTGGGATAAAGACAGTTTGAGTAAAGCAAAAGCCACATAAACAACTCCTTGTGCCCACCCTAGCCCACTCACTGGGGGAGCAAAAAGGCCTTGACTCTGTGTAAGAACTGCTCAGCAATAGTGAAAACATCCCTGTGTGATCAACACCATTCCAGCACAAACCCAAACCACAGCCCCATACTAGCTATAATGAAGAAAATTAACTCTATCCCGGCCAAAACCAACACATTTTTCCCTCTTAGTATCGTGGTCACCACAAGGTTTTCCAATGTTTAATACAATGGACACAAGCTTTTTTTTGCCTGTTGACTCCACTGTCCAGGGCATATTTAATTCATTAGCATAGATGGAGATGGTAATTCCTGAACTTGTTTCCTTTCCTTTTACTCAGTGTTCTCTTTATTTTGCTTCCAGATTTCCATTCCCTCAGATATCCCAAGTTTAGCTACCACTTAATGTGCTGATAACCTTTCACTTTGTGGAGGGGCAGCCCTGTTTGCACAGTTTTGGCTAGAGATTTATTTGTAACTAAAACAAATGACATACAGATCTGTTTTAGCAGAATGACAACAGAGACTTAAACCTTTTATTACAGTCAGCCTACACTAACCATGTAGTTAATCAAAGTTAATCTACCCCACAGTTTTAACAGTTTCTACTAGAAGTCAATAAATGCTGGTGAGTTAGATTCAAAATCCAGGTTTTAGGCCGTGCCTACCCCACAGCTTGACATAACATCTGAACTGCTTCCTCAGGACTTTGTTAAATGGCAATAAAATGAGATCTGTGTATGGGGGTTTTATACCCATTCTGTAGATTAAATGTCCTTTGTATATTCATAGCATCCTAGAATAGTAATATCATTTAGATGGGAAAAGACCTTTAAAATCCTTGAGTCCAACCATTAACCCTTCACTTCCAAGGCCACCACCAAACCATGTCCCTAAGTGCCACATCTATGTGTCTTTTGAGTACCTCCAGGGATGGTAACTCCACCACTTCCCTGTGCAGCCTGTTCCTGAGCTTGACAACTCTTTCTAATCTCCAGTCTAAACCTGCCCTAGTGCAACTTGAGGCCATTTCCTCTTGTCTTACTGCCCATTACATGAAAGAAGAGACCAAGCCGCACTTCACTATAACCTCCTTTCAGATAGCTGTAGAGAGTAATAAGGTCTCCCCTACACATCCTTTTATCCAGGCTAAATAACCCCAGTTCCCACAGGGCTTGTGCTCCAGACCCTTCACAGGATATGTGGCTCTTCTTTGAATATGCTACCTGTGCCAGGGTCTCAACACCCTCACAGTAAAGAACTTCTGCCTTATATCTAACCTGATCTTCCCCTGTTTAAGTTTGAACCCGTTACCCCTTGTCCTCTCAGTGCAGTCCCTCATGAAGTCCCTCCCCAGCATCCCTATAAGCCCTCTTCAGATACTGGAAGGCTGCTATGAGGTCTCCATGCAGCCTTCTCTTCTCCAGGCTGAACAGCCCCAATGCTCTCAGCCTGTCTTCATATGGGAGCTGCTCCATCCCCTGATCATCCTCATGGCCCCCTCTGGACTTCTTCCAACAGTTCCATGTCCTTCTGATGTTGAGGACCCCAGAACTGCACACAGTGCTGCAAGTGAGGTCTCATGAGAGCAGAGTAGAGGGGCAGGATCACCTCCCTCGACCTGCTGGTCACACTCCTTTTGATGCAGCCCAGGATACATCTATCACAACCTTCCCACATGCAACAATATTTGTGTGCCCCTAAGTTATGAATTTGGCTTAATAGCAAAACCAAAGAAAAGTTATGGAATATAAATCCTAGGTTGTTCTGTTCCACTTGGGTTTCCAGCCATTAGGATTTGTGCTTCCAGGTTCCTCTGCAATAATCATAAGGATTAGATTGTTTTGGCATTATTTTAATGAAGAGCTGTTTTCTCCAGAGCTGAGAAGTTGATGCCATGAGGGAAGTGAAATATGCCAAAAGGGGCAGGCAAAGATCCTGTGTGATGGCCTCACTCTGATAATTAAGGCTGTCAAGGAATACTTTGAGATAACTTCTATCAGAAAATGCTTATTTGTCAAAACTGAATTTCTTAATGGGAGAGGGTTGAGCTTGAGAGATTTCTCAGCAGAAATGTTGTAAACAGCTCTCAAGATTGCCTTAATGACATAGCCTTGAAGAAAACTTCCTTCTCGTTTTTCAACCTTTGCAACTTAAATGTCAACTAATATTGAAAACTGGAAAGGAAAAATTAAAGAGGCAAAACCAAAATGGAAGATCTGTGTTTGCAGTTGTTGCCTTAAGCTGGTCTGTCATAGAATCATGGAATGGTTTGAGTTAGAAAGGACCTTAAGATCATCCAGTTCCAACCCTCCTGCCATGGGCAGGGACACCTCACACTAGGCCATGTCGCCCAAGGCTCTGTCCAGCCGGGCCTTGAACACTGCCAGGGATGGAGCATTTACCACTTCTCTGGGCAACCTGGGCAGCCTCAGCACCCTCACAGGAAAGAACTTCTGCCTTATATCTAACCTGAACTTCTCCATTCAAGTTTAAACCCATTACCCTTTGTCCTGTCCCTACAGTCCGTCATAAATAGTCCCTCCCCAGCATCCTTGTAGCCCCCTTCAGACACTGGAAGGCTGCTCTGAGGTCTCCACGCAACTACTCCATGCTGAACAGCCCAATGTTCTGAGCCTGTCTTCATACAGGAGGTGCTCCAGCCCCTGGTCATCCCCGTGGCCTCCTGTGCACTTGCTCCAACAGCTCCATTTCCTTATGTGGAGGACACCAGAACTAGTTGTTAACAGTGCCTTCAGGACTTATTAACAGTTTTGTTTTCCCACTCAAGTTAAGAAAACACAAATCAAAACCTCCAGTCCTGTGCTGGTACAGGTGAGCAGTTTCCCACCCAGCTCTGATGATAAAATCAAGCTGTTTAAACCCAATACTTTAATATTTTATATGCACTGAATAACTTTGTCCATGGTCTTAAAAGTTCCATTTTCATTCTTTCAAGGCTGCAAGGCTCAAATGCACTTTTTAAGTCTCTCCACTCCCAAGGCATGGAAGAAACAGGTGACCAGATGGGATGAATGCCATGATGCAAAGCTGCTGCTCTGGCATTTCTTCCTGCTTAAACCTTCAGACACCTCATGGGCAGGACCCATGATGACAGTCTTTGTCATCACAACCAAATGTGCCTTGGGAACCACTTTCTGACCCTCCATCCCCATCCTGGTCTTTATGGGAGCTCAGCACCTAGGACAAAGGCAAGCAACACATGCATTGGTATCCAGTGATGATGTTTCTGAGCTCATAGGTACAAATTGGAGGCACATGTAGAGGGGAGAGCAGAGAAGCAGGTATTTATGTTTTGAGACGGCCATTGTTAAACATGAGTATTTTAGTGATTGTACACTTCATGGCACAGAGCTTTGCTGCCAGCTTCAGCAATCCTGATGGATTGAACTGACATTTCCATTACATGTGTCTGCATTAAGCACTCTTTTTTCTTTGCCCTCAAATGTATTTGCTGTGAAATGTGTTGGCAGGGTTACTGTAGCTGAAGAAAAAAGCCCCTCAGTGATGTGAAATGCACTTCTCTGTCAAAAAAAAAACTTGTCACTGCCTTTTGGCAAATGAATAATTTCCCCTCTGGTTTCTCAGCTCCACACCTTCCTCCCATGTTTTGGGATTGCTTCTTTTTCTGTGTGTGTCTGGGTAGTCCAACACCTCTTCCCAAAAAGAACAAACTCCTGTTTGCAAATGTTTTGAAAGACAGTTTAGTATCAAAAAGAAAAAGCCTGTCTTGAGTCTTTCAGACACGTTACATGGTCGTTGGCTGTTCTGCATCCCTGCTCTGTGGTCTTTTTAACAGCTGTGAAGTGCTTGGGAAGTGGTTCCTGCACTAACGCCGGCCTTCAGTGGTTTACTTTGTTCTCCTGACCACCAGGTCTACAATATGTACATCAAAGGTCTTCATTTGAGGAAGAAATTCTTTACTGTAAGGGTGGTGAGGCACTGGAATGGGTTGCCCAGGGAAGCTGTGAATGCTCCATCCCTGACAGCGTCCAAGGCCAGGTTGGGCAGAGCCTTGGGTGACGTGGTTTGGTGTGAGGTGTTCCTGCCCATGGCAGGGGGTTGGAACTGGATGATCTTGATGTCCTCTCCAACCCTAACTATTCTATGAGTCTATGATGCTGTTTCAGATGAGAAGGATTCGGAAGCAGGCTGGCTTAGCACTAAGCAAGGAAAAGCAATCTAATGAGCCTTTTAATTTCTTTACCTCCACCCCCCCACCTCTGTTTTGAAGACACTCCAGAAAAAGTCATTGAGTGAACAAAAGTGCATTTATTACAGCAATCCTCCCCCTTCCACGTGGATTGTCACAGAGGCTTCTTGGACATCTGCCCAATGACAATGTTTTGGCCTGTAAGAAAACAAGCAACGGATAAGAGTGTTTGTTTGGCTCCTGGTTTTCCAGTCATCTGGAAGAGCTTTATTTGTCACTCACATCCATAATGTTGTTGCTTGACCAACAACACACTCATTTAGTCTCATAGGGAATAGAGAAGAAATATTAAAAGACACATATTTGGTCATTTAAATTGATCCCTTCTTCAGATTGTTTTAACAACATTTATTTTGTTTAGCAAAATGAAAATCAAGCCTCTTGCTCATCCAGTACCAACACAATCCCAGTTACATCCAAATACTTAAGACCCCATGCAGCAGATATTAGTTTAACTTTACCTTCATAGGTTGGGCTTGGTTTGGAAGGACTTTAAAGCTCATCCAGTTCCAATTCCCTACCACAGGCAGGGACATGTTTCACTAGAGCAGATTGCTCCAAGCTCCTGTGTCCAACCTGGCCTTCAACACTGCCAGGGATGGGGCATATACACTGATTTTCACTATAATGTACCTTGCAGGTAGTGTGGAGGCTGATTTTAAATGTGAAAGATGATGTGACTTTGCACTGTTTTAGTACTCAAACTACACCTTCTTATGAAAAATGCCAGGAAAGTCAGGATTGAGGTGGAAAAGCCATGGAAAAGACAGGATATGTCCATGAGCACCTGGATATGCATAGCTGTATGAGAAATGCTAAATGACTGTGATGTTTGTCATGGATGTCCTGCTGCTCTGGCTCACAAATCTCTAAATTCAGTCTTCAGCATGCAGGCCCTTTGAGAGTCCTCAGAAAAGAAATACTGTGTCTGAGATGACTGTGGGACTGGAGAACTCTTCCCATTCAGCTGGAGCATCTCAGCCTCCATTATTGTGGTGGTGCTCCTGCGTACCTTAAAGCAGTGCCAGGTCCCTGCTGCTGAAGGTTAGATGTGGCATTGGCTTTGATTTGGGCCATTTGGTCACTGTCAGTGCTTGGAAAATGCAGAATTGGACTGTGATTGGATGTGGAAAGCCTAGCTTTGACACACGGCTCTTTCAAAGACCATAAAGATTTCTGCTCATCGCACTAAATAGTCACTCATCTCTTTGGCCAGTCTTGCTACAGTGCCATCAACACCGGGTCCTCCCCTGTGCCTTCTGTGAAATCCTGCTGGAGAGATCAGATAATCTATTTATGCTTCTCTTCCCTTCCAGATGTCAATAGTTGGCTGCTCACCTTCGGGTTCCAGCTACACAACGTCATCCCCGGCTACCCCAAACCAGACATGGATGCTATGGAGCCGTCCTATGAGCTAATCCACACACAGATGAAAACCCAGGAATGGGACAATAGCAAGGTAATTCATGCAACTCCATACTGTACCTCACACCCTTATCAGTCCTTATTAAAACCCCCCTATCAGCATGCACTCCTGGACAAACTGGGAGATTAAAGGCTCCTCAGTCCCATTACAGCAATGAAATCTGACTGAATGATCACATTTTATGGTCCTTATTGCCATGGTGTTTTTTTCCTGGGATGTTTTCTGGTGGTTGCTCAATTGAATGGTGTGTTCCTGTTTCTTCCTCCCACAAGAGGCCCTGTTATCACATACTACAGGCTCAGTTCAAAAGCCTTTGCACCAGGGATGCTTGGAAGTTTAAAAAAAGCAAATCTTGGTACAGAAATAGTTTCTATGGATTTTTATTTTGCTAGCAGTGTATTCAGTCTGCTTCAAAATGTCTTAAGCAAGTTGCAGTACTTGCCTAGGAAACTGTTCTGCATTGCAGTGGGTCTCACCAGAAAGTTTTAGATGAGAGTTAGCTTTCATATTACCTGATGGGGTTTAATCCTAAGTCCTCGTGTCCTACATTTAAGAACAGGCCTGCATCACAAGCCACTTCGGTAGAGGCTTGCACAAATTCAGTGATGAAATTGGTAAGGATGAAGGCTTTTGGAGCTCAGTCATTTTCCCCTCTCTTCCTGTTGGGAACTGCTTAGCTGAAAAACGGAGACAGCGTTGTTAAAGGTTTGCATACTGGATCAGGATCCAAGAGCCCTGGATTACTCCCTGCCCTACTGCTTATTGGTTGTATGACCTTGCAGAAGTCAGTTACTGCTCAGGATACTCTTTAATCTCCTAGCCTGGTTTTGTTCTGGGGTTGCTGTCCTGTGTTTAGTCTGGATCCTCGTTAGACTGAATTCCTGCTTGCTGTGTATTCAAACATCACGAGAGCAGCGAGGCACCGATGTGCTTAGGGAGATCAGGATGTAACACTGAACGTGTCACATAATAAAATAATAACAGTAGGAAGTGGAAATGATTCCAGCTGTTCTCCCAGCCTCTTTATCTCTGCGTTCACTGAAATCTCACTGTCCTGCAGCAGATTTTTGAGGTCCTTTACACATATTACACCAGGAGGGTAAAATACAGTGTCACATTTCCAGAACCACAAAGGTATCACTCAGAGATATGAATAAGATACTGTGCATTAATAGAATAGTCATGTGTCAGCCCTTCCTTCAAGCTCAGCCTTATAGCTATGATGAGGACAAGCTAGAATGTACCAGCTTCCACTTCAACAACAGATTTATATTAAGCCTTATCACTTTGTAAGAGAGGGACAAAAAGAACTGTGCCTTTTGCTACAATGGCTGAGTTGATGCTTGAAAACACTGCAAGAACTCGGTTGTATTTTGGAGCTCAGAGACTCCTCTTTTGCTTCTCACTTCTTTGGATTAAACAATGCAATGCTAATAGAGATTATTTCTGTAATGAGAAATAGCCTCAGGATTTTTCCTCTTCTCTGATGTGACACAGGCTCCCCAGACAAAGCTGTACAGGAGAAAGCAAACAGGGAGAGCTCATTCAGAGACCACACAAAAGATTGTCTCTGAATCGTTATGTGCAGTAGGTAATAACTCTCATAGAGATGCTATAGAAGTTATTATTGATGTTGCTATCATTATTGTTATATCATTATTCTATCATTAGTTTATTATTATTATTAGACTTATTGAATAGCCAAGTAACTTGACAGTTTGAGATGAAGACTGACACTTGCTCGTGCAGGCAGTTCAGCTGGAAATAAAACTGAGGATCCCCTTCCTTCTTCCATCTATCCATTTTAGATGAATCTGCCTGAATGAGCAATAAGAAAGAAAGGAAATCTCCATGTCCCTTTCAGATTTTTAAAGCAAAAAGCTGCAGTGAGGACCATGCAGGGACCTGATTGCTAAAAGAGGGCTTTCCACAGCCGTGGGGCTTCCAGATGAGTCACCTTTGCAGTCAAGTGTTGAAAGTGGATTTTAACCATTTCAGGCTGTTTCATATCCTTTCCCTCTGTTATGACAGCAGCAAAACATGAGCATTTTTATTGTAGACTACACTTGCAGGATCATGCTGTGATAGCAAATGGCTCTCAAATGTGATGGAGCAGAATCCCCTTCCTTTCTGGCACACCCAGCATATCGTAGCATATATTTGCATCAAATAATCCCATTCACAATACAATACCTGAAAACATGATCTATTTGCTCCTGAGCTGTCTGTGCAGCCGACACTGATGTTTCACAGCAAGTTCTGTTCACTCCCAGCCCTTCCAGCTGTATATACACACTTCCATATGCGATCCAGCCCTGCGTCCTGCTGGTTCTCTCTGTATTTATGGATGAAGCATGTGGAAGAAAATAGAAACTTTTGAAAATTCAGAATTAAACAAAGGTAAATAGGAGTGCAGGAAATATTTTTAGATAATATCAATATTATATATATAAATATCTCTTATTGTATATTATATATATAAATATACAAACATATAAATGTAATAGAGAATATTAAGAATATTTTATCAATATTAGTAATATTTTAAATATTAACACTATTTTTTGACTGATCAAAGTGTGAAATGATCTTCCAAGCATATGGAGTAAGCTCCAGATCTTTTGTCATTTAAAAGCAGCCTGGACAAAGCACAGAACAATGCCCATCCTTGCAATCAGGGGTATTCACTAAATGATGCACCACAGCTTTCTCATCCCTGTGTCTTCCAATCCCAGGGTTCTCTGGATCACATACCCAGATAAGCCATAGTTAATTGGAGCTACTCCACTGGCTTCGCTGATCTGTAGCCCAGCAGATTGAGCCAGTTCTTTTATCAGAGAGGAATGAATAACAGGAGCACAGCAGCAAACCAACTACCTCCACATAAATGGCTGTGTTGTTTCTCTTCAGAGCACATAGCCAGGGGGGCCTAGCGTCTCCATCCAAAACATCATTGGTTCTTGCCTTGCAGGGCTGGAAGATGGGAGGGATAATTTTGACTTTGAGCATCCACCAGCTCAGAAAGAGGCCATGTGTCATAAACCTTGCTCTAACCCCCTGCGGCTCTGCAGTGACATTTCAAATCCAATACTCTGTTGGGCAGCACTTTCCCCCCCGCCCTCTTCTCTGTGACCATGAGGCTGTCACTAAATTGTTTGTTAAACAAGTTCAGTGTTATTGGCACCAGGGGACTCTGGGTGACCTCTGGCATATTGTGGAGCTGACGTACCTGAATCCAATTTCTCTTCTTCTTTTTTCCCTCTCTTTTTTCCCCCTTCTCTTTTGTCTTGTTGAACTGACAGGTAATTGCTTGAGCCAGAACAACTCTATTTGCAGGGAGAAGTGTTTTGGAGCTGAAGCTTATATTGTTAACTACATCGTATTAACTACTCTTCTCTCCATCCCATGAGCACTGTGCCTCCAGGAAGGCTCCTGTTTTCTGCAGTGCTCATTCCAGTCTGTGCTGGAGGAGCAGCTTTTGGTATCCCTTATGGAACAGCATTTTGGAGCTCTGGAATGCTCAACCAGGGAGTGAGCTTCAGGGCTGTGCTTTCTGGCAGAGCTTCTCCCAAGGACAAGCTGTTTGAGAGGCTGGCTCTGCTAGTGTTCGTCATTCAGAGTGGGCATTCTGATGCTGAGGGTGCTTTGTGCTGGGCTTGGGCCATCACACTGCACCTCTGTCCATCAGCCCCTAGTTATGTTATGCAGAAGTAGTGGCCAGTTTTTATTGGATCTAATGCAAGGAAGGAAGTTTAAGTCTCAAAGACATTAAGCTCTTGAAGCTTAATGAAAACAGATGAGCAAGAAAAGAAGGCAAATCCTCTTATTTCCCCACAGACAGAAACCTACTTGATGAGCTCAACTTCATTATCCCCTTGCAGCTGTGTACACTGGGGAGATGGAGGAGAGACCTGTTCTCTACTCCCAAGAGCGTTTCACTCATTGCTAATCACACAGCATCTACAGCACTGGCCTCACTGGCCAGTTGCTCACCTCCATTGTCCCACTTTGTGGTTGGCAGGTTCCTAAGCAAGTCCATTCCCCTCAGTGCAGCTGTGCTGATGGATGGGTGCTTGATAGGCTACTGTGGTTGATCGTCCACCTAAATGGGACTCACCTTAGGATTATAGAATAAACTAGGTTGGAATAGACCTTGAAGATCACTAGGTCCAACCTTCACTTTCTTCAGGTGATGTCCAGGTGGAATGAAAGAAAGAAGCTGATTTCCAAAGAGTGATTTTGTTGACAGAAAGGTTGAGATAAATAGGAAGGGGCTTATTTCAGAGAAATCATAACTTCCAAGTCTTTTAAAGAAGTGGCTTTCTGCGTTGTAAGCCATATGGTGGCAAGAGAAACACCTATCTGTGGATAACGGCACAAGGATGTAAAGCAACTTGGAAACATGTTCACTTATTTCACATCTTGGGTCCTTGATGGGAAATTAAAGCTTTCAGTCTCACACTGGAAGGCGGTATTTAAAAACAACAGATGATGCTATCTGGCTATGGTATTTTGAATCCTCAAGAGGTGCTGGTGAAATGCAAGAGGCTATTCAGAGATCTCTGTAATGTGATGTTCTCCTGAGCTCCATGCAGCAGTGAACAAATCGTGAAGGTCATTCTCTTCTCTCCAATGGGTTGTTAGTAGATAAAGTGAAATGTCACCTAAGGACATCTGATTAAAAAAAGACTGTGAGGAAAAACAAACCCAGCATATTTGTCACTCACATCTAGCACCAAACATTGAAATGACTGTGAGTTCCCTGCTTCCTGCCCTAAAACTGGTTTTATAGGTACCTCGCTAAAAGCAGCAGCATTATTTTAGAGAGTACCACATGCCATTGCAGCATTTTCTGTTCCTTTTCCTTGCCAGTTCATTAAAATGAGTTCTAAAATGAAACAGAAACGGTAATTTCAAAGTCAGGGACACGCTGCCTCTTTGAACCACATGTAATCTGTTTGCCTCCATTCCCTTTCTATTCACAGCAGAGCACACAAGCTAGCTGTACACTAGTGTGCCTGGATTTGTTGGTTTTATTGTTTCAGTGGGATGTGTTTGCTTTTCTTTTTAAAAGGTGACGTTCCCAGATATACCTTTTTATCAAAGAAATGCACTTAAAAAGTAATTTCAAAGTCATCTTGGGCTCATTTTCAAGATAATAGAGATGTGGTTAGTTATTACACTAGTTAAGTGAGGATGATGTTCAGCATTACAGCTTTGCATGTGTCTGATTTCCTACTTCCCAATGTGACATAAAATGGGGAGAGCCCAGAAGGCCTACAACCAGTCCCCAATGAAAACCCCTTCGGGTGTGATTTTGTTCTTGATTAAGGCACCTAAATTTAGGTCTCTGCCTGTGAACTTGATATCAAGCTCTTATTATAGCCAGCAGAGATCTGCAATGAACTCAGTTGCTCATGCTATTTGGGATCATAGAATCCTGGAATCATAGAATTCTAGAATGGCTTGGGTGGAAAAATACCTTAAAGCTTATCCAGTTCCAACCCCCATGGGCAGGGACACCTTCCACTAGAGCAGGTTGCTCCAAGCCCCATCCAGCCTGGCCTTGAACACCCTAGAGTTTCATCATGTCTACAGCATGGATTACCTGCACCCTTATACAGTAACAACTTGCAGCCCAGCAGTGCTCCATGTAATGTCAAAAGCTATGTACGACACCAGACATTCCATGTCAGTGGAGTCCAAAGGACAGTTCAGATCATCAGCTTCTAGGAGCCAGGAGTGAATTCAAGACTTAGACATGTAGGTGCGTCCATGTGTTCTAGATGTGCGCACTCACTGTATGCTGCCAAAATCTATTTCATGCAGGCAGTGGCACTCACTTAAAGAGCTGTCCACCAGTTACAGATTCATAGAATCATGGAATGGTTCGGGTTGGAAAGGACCTTTAGATCACTGTGTTCCAACCCCCCTGCTATGGGCAGGTAACTGCTCTATTTCTTTGCTAACTAAGGTGGTTCAAGCTCCCAACTTCACAAATCTCCCACCTGCTGTGTCCTCCATGCCTGGAGGGCAAAGAGATTCCCAACTCTGTGGCTTTGGTCAACCACTGAATTTATCCCCAGGCAGTGCCAGTGTCAGTCCAACAGTTGTACATGCAACATGAAAAATGCATTCCCAGTGTACAGAAGGAGACAACCTGAATGAAGACCAAGAGGACATCAACAAAGCAGTTAGCCTGGTATCCTGTGTGTGCCTCCTGAGGCAGGAGATGACAGTGCTTAACACAGATGATCTAGAATGGGTTGCCCAGGGAAATTGTGAATGCTCCATTGCTGGCGGTGTTCAAGGCCGGGTTGAACATAGCCTTGGGTGACATGGTTTAGTGGGAGGTGTCCCTGCCCATGGCAGGGGGGTTGGAACTGGATGGTGACTCCAGCCCAGCCCTGGGCAGTTCCAATGCCTGAGCACCCTCTGGGGAAGGTGTTGTTCCTCATCTCCATCTAAACCTGCCCTGGTGCGATCTTATCTGAGCCTTTAGCTTGTGGACAGTTTAAGGCAATGTCCTTCATGGATGTTAAATTTCCTCAAAATACTTGGGAACGAAGCAAACTTCTCTTTTTAGCCTGTTTTTAATCACAGATGTCATTCCTTTATCAAACTGAGCCATTGGCAGTGCCAGGTGAGTTTTGTCTTAGCATCCTCTTGCTTTTGTGATACTTGAGCAAATGATTGTTCATGAACAGGGGTCTGTAAGAAGCTGATGCTGCCATGAATTGATGAGAGCATTTCCAAAGACATTCTGCAGTAATGATGAGCTGCTCACTCGCTGTGTACTGGCTCCATTATATGCTAACAGCAAAAGTGACTTTGTGTTGTACCTGACTTGAAATGATCCGTGCTGTTGTCTCTCTGCAGTTTTGATTCAGTGTAACACCAAAACAGGTGAGCCTGGCCTCAGCTCAGGGAGCCTGGCACATTCTAGTGGGCTTGCAGGAAATAGGGCTCAGATTAGGGCCTTCCTTAACTTGGCAAACCTCCTTTGGCCAGGTCAAAATGAGATCTAAAAGGTTTGTGGCCACTCTGAGGGTCATACCTGTAATGCAGGGCTTTGGAAGGCAGCACAAGGAGTTACAAAGTGAAAATAGAGGGAACTTTTACAGGTACTGAGAAAGTTGGGGCTGTTGAGCCTAGAGAAGAGAAGGCTGCATGGAGACCTCATAGCAGCCTTCCAGTATCTGAA
>JASSUY010029434.1:0-50835 GCA_032466535.1 Forpus xanthops
CATTCCATCCCGTAGATCAGAGTGGGCTTTTTTTTCCCATTTCATTTATTCTTACTCTGTTTAATCAAACTGCTCAAAACTATTTTTTCCTGCTCAGCTGTTGACCTCAATAACTAATTTGGGGTTTTGTTCCAAATTACTTATTTTTTGGTGAAAGGATGAAAACCTACCCTAGAAAGGACTAATTTTATATCTTTCAAATGTTTCCTGGTTTATATGATTATCATCCTGAAAGAGTTTTAGATATATTTCTGGGTAACATACAGATTCCAAGTGAAGGTTCTCTTTGAAAATCAAAGTAGAAATATTTCCTGAAGTTTTTTGCAAAGTTTAACCAGAGCTACTAAAGATATGGCTATGCCTCTTTGAAATTGCATCTTTATTTTCAGTGTTCAGGGAAGGAAGAGACAAACTGAACTGTTCAGTGTTTTAGATTAGACACAACCTATAGGATAGAGTTCTTGTGCTTCATAAAGTTTCTATCACAATAAAACATTTATCTTTATTAATCTGTAGCTGCTCCCTTAAAACCAGGCAGTTTGCATCCTTTTTTTTCCTCCCAGGTACTGGGAAGTTATTCATTCCTGGTGTTCCATCAGGCATGTCAAAGACAAATATTTCTGTGTGCATCTGTAGCTGGGCCACCCATCCTGACTATGTAGCTCAGCTTCTCATGCCAAGTCTCCTGTGTTAAATTTCATGCTGCATTTTCTCTGTGTTACTTACAGGTGCTATTCTTCTTGCTTTTACTAAAAAGCAAAAGCTGAGCTGTACTCCTAATTTTACTTTAGGACCTGTTGACCACTCTAAGATAAGTCCATCAGAGAAGTGTAGTTTTGTCTTCACTTAAAGATTGTGGCTTCAATTGTAAGAAATTTGCCAACAGAGTTTCTAGAGGATTGCTGATGGATAACCTGACATATATTTGTGTGCTTACAGGTTTCGCAGTTAGGTTTAGAGACATAATCAGTGACCTGTTTCCATACATGTTCAAAGAAATTAGATGGCTTCAGTCATACACATGTGGATATGCACAGTTTAAGAGAAAACTTACTGTTTGGAATTACTGCTCCTCAAAAGTTCATAAAGATGTGGTGAAATGCTTAGGCTGTATAACTTTAATTGAAAGTATTTATCCAGCTCTGGTTTCAACAGATGTCTGAACAACAGGGGGAAAAACCCCCACCCTGTAACAAAACAACAGTCTGCTTCCAGACTTCCCATGATAAAGTTTTTGCAGTGGTCAGTGGTAACATGCATGCCTTTTTCTTTTATGCTTTTGTAAAACTTCTCAAAAGACTTCTTTTTAAGTCTTTAGTTTATCTTCTTAAAAGGACTTCTCTTTCCTTTACATGGTTTGCTGCTACCCTCTCTGTATCGCCTGATTTTCTGGTTGAGGATTGTTGCTTTTTTTGCACTGAGGACACTTGTTTTTTGAACCCCATGGGGAAAAAAATACAGTGAAACATTTGGATCCATCTGGTTAGATGTGGGAACATTATGATCATCTGGACATCAAAATAGTAACTGCTATTAATCAGTTTGGCAAATAGTAGATTTGCCTCTACTCCGGCTCTTTCTGGATGGTCCAGAGTTTTTTGTTTGCCTAATTATATGCTTGCTCATCCTCCAGCAATGTCTGCCCCTACTCCTCATCACCACTGATGGGGATTTTCCTCCCCAATGACACCAACCCTTCCACTGCTCTCACTGCTTGCCACGCTCTCCTCAAACAGTCTCTTTCCATAGGGGATGCACAAATCCTGATGTTTTACATCATAATGTCATTGCAGCCACAGGCATGTGTCTGCACATGTCCCCTAGCAAGGGAGAGAAATGTGCTTCCTCGTGCCTGTGCTTGCAGCATGTGCAATCCACTCTCCTCCCTCAGCCTCTCCCACCCCCATGCTTCTCACTCCTGGGGATGTGCCTGCAGCAAGACTTAAGCCAAAGCTGCCTCCAGCTCGGCAGTTGGTGTGGAAAGGAAATGGAAGGTGAGATGATGGGTGCCTTTAAGAGGAGGGAGTCTGAGAGGTGCAGGGTGGCAGACTTTTCTCTGTCTCCACATTGATGCTGCTTCTAAGCAACAGTGCTTAAAAGGACCTGCTTTTAAGAAGGTTTTTTTGAAAATACCCCCTTAGCAAAAGGACTGGGCTCCTTGTGGTCACTGGTGTTGAAAACACTCCACATTATGTCTATAGCAAAAAAATATTGCCTTAGGCTCCATTTCATAGTCAAACCTTATTTAATAGGGCATGTAGAGCATCCCATGGCAAGATGAAGGGAGATGCCAAAATGCAGCTGCAGTCAGTGTATCACAGCCATGACTGCTGGGCAGTGGCTGGAAAATCTGCTTGGTAGTGCTCTGTATCATTGTCATTTGATGCAATACGCTTCCCTAGCTGGCCCATAAGCACATGCTGAAATTCCTGAGCATGTGCGTAAAGTTAAGTACTTAAATGCTTTGCTGAATAGGAATTGACTGAACATGTGCTTAAGTATCCTGCTGAATTACGGCATTAATCATTTTTACAGCTGACAAAATCACTGCCCCAGAAAAATATTCTCCAATTAGAATGAGTGGGATTATTTCTTTCATTTGTGTGAAAGAAGTGTGCTCCCAGTGGTACTGAACGTGTTCTGTTTTCTGTAATATTAGAAATCATTTTCTGTAAGATTTCATATTGCTCAAGAGAAAACTTGAAAGATTTTGGAGTTGATCTGGTCCCTGGATTTGGGTTTATATTAAGAAAACATTGTAAGAAAAGACATAATGGGCCAAAAAATATGCACTTGTTTTTTTTATTGACTTCACCTAAGGGCAGAACTTGGGTCAGTGTGTATGCTCACTGAATGTAGTTTTTCATATGGTGTAGTGCTCCTTTTTCATTATTTCCTTCAGTATTATCATAATAGAGTTTGAAACCAGAAAAAAACCCTACTCCAAACCAACAAACCAATACCTTTTGCACAAGTAGCCAGTTAAATAAATAATAATGGTAATTTTTCTGCTCTGCTAATGATGATAATATTGATATTTATCCATAGCAAATAGCATGCAAGTGCCTGGATGAATAGAGTATTTTACACAGTGGGGCTTTATATATGAAAGACTATGCGGTGAAGGCTGCTAGCAGGCAGGCGAGGGAAGCTGAGCAAAGAATTGCCTCACAGCAGAGCGCCTGGTAACAGCAGAGGGGAAATTTAGTCCAACCCAAGAGCAGAAATAATCCCTACAGTAAAACCACTGCAGAATCTGTAATCTCAATATCCAACCCGACAAAGACCATGAATCTCAGGGCTCAGCTAAGTGGGCTCTCACTGAAAGTAGTGTGAGGCTCGCTCTAGATAATTTGGAACTGGGAAGGTCCAAGGAATGCCTGCTGATCATCAGCGCTATGCCTAGGCAGCCTGGATGTTTCCAACATGGTTTAGGCTGCTATGCAATTTGCTTTAGTGTTCAGTGCATTTTATTAAGTCTGCAGAAGGGACTTTGAGAGGTGTTATCTTCAGGACTTAAATTTACAGCTGCTTTGCTTCCTATATTATGTTTACATTTTGAACCTGAATATTTCCTGTTGGTAAAGGTGGCTCTGTAATTATTGATTTTGAGGCTTATGATTTTTCGCCAGACAAGGCGAATGGAAAGATGGAAGGGAAAGACAGAAGGGCTATCACAGCTTTTCCAAGGCCTTCAGAGGTGACTCACACAGAAGCATATGGCCCAGATACTCTGACAGGGGAAAGTCCTGTTCCTACAGTGACGTTCCCTGAACTTGGTTACCAAGGCCAATTTAGGATATGACCTTTGAGTTTCATTGCAGCAAATGACTTGTAACATAGCTAGAAACACGTCTAAGGTGCATCATGCTCACTTTCAGAGGTTCTAGGTGGAACAGGGACTTGGTTGTGAACTGTTCGTCTGGACTTATCTGGGTGCTAAATATAGGCATAAGGGTGGCTAGAGAGAGCTTAGGTGTTTGCTTTTGGCATGGCCCATGGATCTGCCTTGGAGAATGGCCCTAAAACAGCTCTGAATATGGGCAAGTTCAGAAGCATCCCTCCTTAGAAGTCACATATATCCAGCTTCACTGCTCTGATCACAGGATCACAGTTTGTTACGCTTATAGTCACTACCAGATCCAAAGAAGACAATATTACCTTTTTAAACAAAACAATAAAGCAATAAACAAACAATAAAACCAGCACTCCAGATGTTTTTCCTATGTTAGATAACATAAGACTAAAGAACAGCCTCAAACGTACACATTTTCCTATTTAGTATCAGCTACAAAACGTTTCTTCATGACAGTCTACACTAGAAAAATTTCAACTGAATCATGAATGGTCATTTGTATATTTTTTCTTAGGCTTAAATATATTTCCCAAATCACACAGAAAACGCTTTTATTTTGTATTAGTTTTCACTTGAATTTTCAGCAGCAACACCAACATGTACATTCCCCTCCCTATTTGTGTTTCGCTTGACATGTTTCATGTTACAGTGGCCGTGTGAGAGACTTTGAGAGGTGTTATCTTTGATACAGGAATTTATGGCCATTTTCCTATCTACCGTATGTTTACATTTCAAATCTGTGTTGGACATTTGTTGTACTCACTTGTTGTGTCTTGTCTTAAATTAGATCATAAACATTTTGAGGTAGGGACCATGTCTTCCTGTGTTCTGCTTGTTTATTTGGGCCGTACTGTTATGGATGTGGAACTGACTGGGGGCTATTGTAATAATAAAAATAATACTGTTAGAAATTCTTTTGTCCTGATAAAGAAATGTGCAACTGCTCTTATCAGAACGTATCAGAGAGTAGGGTGCGTAAAAGAGATTGTAGAGTTGTAATCATCTTTGCAAATGCTTTGAACCTTAGTGTTAAAAGGGAAGAAAGAAGAGTTATATTTTGATTTATAGAGAGTCTTGGCAAAACCATTCCCATAGTTGCCAAATTCCAAATATTATCCATAGATGTGTACATGCACCTCGCAAAGGTTTTTGAACAATTACCCCTAATTGCCCTCTTTTAATATTCTGGTGACCAGAAAAATCTTCATTATAGGAACACACAGCTTGTAAATGAAATGGATGAAAGCTCATGAAAGGATGGAGGCAGACCATACGTCATCTCACACCTATGCACAACGGGATGCATTAAGGAAGCATTTATGGAGAGGCATTCCATCAAGTCAAGGTGTCAGTGGACATATGGTCTCTTTCACCATTAACTCGGTGAATTTCCATACCTTTCCACTGGTTCATATTAATCTCACTTTGTGACGGTCAGCTTTGTTTGATATCGCTCTGTCTTTGCTCTGAAAATGTCCGATATGCATATGCAAAATTCATGGAAGCAAATAACTAAAAATCACCACTTTGAGCTACCTTTTTGCAAAACAGAAATTTAAAAATATATGGGTCAAACAGAAACATATCAGTAATCAAGACAGAAATCAAGAAATATAGGTATGAAGACTTAGGTTTATCAATATAAATGGATACCTGCTTGACCCTACTTTTGAATGGAATAATCTATATGTCTTTGAAATACAGTGTAGAATATTGGTACCAGCTTGTTTGGCATGTCAAGGTATACCCATCCATCTTATTCATTATTTGTGATCCCAAAGATGTCACTGGGGTGCTGGTAATTGCTGATAAAACGCATGTGAAGAGATGCTTGTAATGGCAGAAGATAATAGAGCCAGGAGGTAAAGGGTGACAAAATTAAGTCTCACTTTTAGCTGTTCTAAAACCAGCTTCCATCTTTTACATCCTCAGTTGGCTTTTGGGGCCTGTTGAAGAAGTTGAAGTGGACGGGGTGTCTTCCTCCTATTTTGGGGCCTTTTTTCACTCTTCTGTAAGATTGTATCTATGTTTAGGTAGAGGACTCTGTGGTTATCCTAAACTCAAAGCTGAATTAATTTCACTTTCTGTGACTCTACTGCCATCTCAGAAGACACTGCGCAGACACCTTTAACATCAAAGAGATGCTGAAAAAATAGTTCAGACTAGCTGGAAGTTATTATTTATTAGGATAGACTCTTCATTTTTTGCATCTGTTCACCTAAGCACTGATTGTAGCCCAAATCTCTGCAACTTCTATCAGGGAAAACTTAAACATAGTGTCATTGTGTTTTTCTTACAAATAATTAAAATAATACTAAAAATTCCAAGAAGCCCTAATGCTGGGAGGGGGAACGGGGGACACACGACAGAGTGAGCGGAGAGAGAGAAGGATGGAATTTGTACAAATGCTAGGTGGGAATAAGAAAGCTTTTAAGACAATCATTGTAATAATACCATCATAATAATGCCTTTATCTTGAGGGAAAAAAGAGAAAGAGAAATCATCAGCCAAGCAACCACCACTGAACCTGGGACTAAAACGGTCTCCCTGAATTCTTATTTGTCATAAAGCACTATTTTTTTCTGAGGGAGAAAAAAGATAACAAAATATATGTCTCGGTTTTATCATGACATCTTGTTTTTCACATTGCCTACTTTCTGTCCTAGACACTTCCCCCAGGCTCCCTGAAAAGTCTCACTCCTCAACCAGAATGCTTTACACACTTGGATTGAACCAAATATTACTGTGCTTTGTAGTTCAGATTCAGGGGTTCTTCCATGAATTTTTAGAAGCATTAATATAGTGGAGTGGGAAAACTCCCTGCATACACCTAGTCCATTACATTTTCCTGGCAGAGAAAATGCTGGCATGTCATACTGCTGTATACTTCCTAGCCATCCAGCATAGTCTGTGTATGTTGTACATACATGTGTGTTTAATATATGTTCGCACAAAGAATATTGTTATTCCTTGTGCATTTTATCTGATGCTTACCAGAAGAAAAAAAACTAGTGGACTGAAATTTGGAACAAAAAGTCTAAAGAGTGTAGATCCTTAACCTGGATCCTAATGACACATTGTCCATTGTTATAGAATATATGCATTCAGAAGATCAAGCTATTAGAGAAAAATTCTCCATCCTGAAAAAACAGGCTTATCACTGAATCAGGAAGTGCCAGTAATTTCTCCTCTGGGATTCTTGTTTTCAAATTACCTTTTGGGAGGCTTTTATGACTGCATCCACATCACTGCTGTGATTCAGAGCAGTGATACAGCTTTGAAACAAATCCCCCAGACTGTCCCACTTACTGTGCAGTGGTTCAGTTAGCAGAACAGTTTTGCAGTACATAAGCTGTTTGGAGAAAACTAAACTGGAAGCTTTGATCCAGGCATGTGCCAAATGTTCTCCAACTCCTATTACAAGAATAAGAGGCCAAACCGATGACTAGACCTCCAGAAAGCTTGGAATCACACTCTGAGATATTTCAGTTCAGGAATTCAGGCTAAATCAAGTTTAAAACAATCCTGTTTCTCTACCTCCCCTGTAGTGCAGATAAAGAAGCCTTAGCACCAAGTACTCCAACCTATTGATCTGCCCCTGTGGCCGCAGCTGCCTTGAGAAAATAGATGTAGTCTATGACATCTTGAAAGTATTCCAGACTTTACAAATGTTTTCTGTGTTGTGTTAGTTGTTTTTCACTTCTCTGTTGCTTGGATCTGGTGCAAATATTCTTAAATGAATTTTAAATGATTTGAGATTCTGCCCACATTTTTTTTAGGATCCACTTTGCTTTTTTTCCCCCAAAAAGATCATACTGCGCTGTGAAACTGTTGGGCAGTTTGTGAATTATGTTTTTCAGCTTCATTGAAATTCTTCTTTATGGCAATACTTAAGAAGACAATATAATTCCTGCTCTCTAAAAGGGTGAAAGGAAATTGCAAAAACTATAAGAAGTTGTTCACTTTTGTCCTCAGGTTTTCAAAACTCTCTAATATTACCTTACAGTTGAAAACAGTCAACTCCTAAGACCCCATTATGCCAGTGGGCACCAAAACTTATGACCAAATATAAGCAAGTTGCAATATTTCTGTTTTTTTGGTAGAACATGTTTGCTTTTACAGATTATTTAAGTTGTGATTTTTAATTTAGATATTCATCTCTTTTGTATGTTTTCCTTATGTGCTTGGCCTCATTAACCTGTCCGGTTGACCTGCATCATTCTTATGTTGACAAAGATAGGTGTTATGAACCTTAGAATGTCATAAACACCTCGAAAATGTGACCCTACTTGCATGCAGTGAGGAAGGTTTGACAGCATTACACCAGTCATCTGATAAGCTTGGGTCAAAAGTCTCCCAATTGCTTGCCTTTTGTTTGGATGTCAAAGAGGCAAAAGCTTTTCATGTTTTTAATAAGCAAATTAATGAAATACTTACAGTACATTGCGTACATTAACTCTTAGGTAGCTAGTTTTCTTCTGGGGCCATCTTTCCAAAGGTCAGAGGCCATAAATGCAGTTTCAGTATTCCAGGAAACAAAGAGGACAGTATATTTCAGTAATCCTTTCCTGCATGTAGTTAAGATTCTCTTTTTTCCTCCACTTTGGCTTACTTTCTAGAGGCATAGTAACACTTGCCAGCTAAGCCAGATGTAGCATTTCAACCAAAAAAAATGCACCGGATGCACGTTCCAAGTTTGCCAATGGCTATGCATGAGGCTGGAATGTCAGAGCAGGAGCGGCAGATTAGGAAGATAGTGTTCATGTTACTGAAAGCAAAAGGAGCCCAGAAAACGTCTCTGGAATTTCACTGTTTCAGCCACTTTTTCTTCATAGATATAATGTGTTTGTTTGGTAACATTTTCATGCTCCTCACAATCACTCCTTATAATGTTGCTTACATTTTCAAGATATTAACCAATTAGTCCTCATATATATGCTCCATGGTAGTTTAGAAAGTCCCATTTTATTTTTTTTGCTCTAATACAGAGAAAACAAAGAGGAAAGACATTTGCTTATCTAAGGTGACATTAAGACCATGACAAGCTATCTTTATAATGTCCCTGATTTTCCTTTCTTCTCCAGACAAATCTATGGTTTCTTAATTTTTCTGAGCTAAAGCTAATTTCATGTAAAATAGCTATTAATAATGAACCTTTGGCTGGGAAAAGTCATCTACGCATTACTTTCCTGTGGGGTCAGATGACCTGGTATAACTGTATGATGAAAAAGTTAAGCTCCATCTTATTTGCCATGACTCAGTGGTGGCTTTTCTAGCTTGCATTTTATACTGATTTACACCATTATTGTGTTGTCTCCTGTCTAACACTTCCCATTTTTCACCTTCAGACACAAAAGCATGCTGATCAAACGGGTGAGCACCTTCAGGCTCCCTTTGCTGGTAGGGGAACCGAGGGCATGAAGTTAATTGAAAAGCCAGGGAAATGTGCCTCCTGCTGGGAACTTTAGCAAGGGGACTTCCAGACTAGCCATAGAAACCTGGACTTCCATCTCCTAAGGCAGTTGAGAGTTCTCATGTTAGCAGAACATCAGTAGATGTTACATTTACTAGGTGCATATCTCAGGTTATGCTTGCTGTCATTTGAAGTGTATGTTTTTGCTTGTCTGGAAATGCTTCTTGGATGGTCTCTGGTGCTTTAATGCTACAATCAAATCATTGCATGCTATAAATGTAGTTCAAGATGTGTTTTACTGAAATTCATTGAATGCCGTGAATTTCTATGAGGTAGGTTTCTGGAAGTAATCAAAGCTACTGAAACAAATTGACTTCTTAGACCTCTGGTCAGGGTAGAAAATCAGCTCTTCTCTTAAGTATACTACTGACAAGAAGAAAAGGGCTAAGTCAATAGAATATTCAAGGAGAAGAAAGATAACCTTTCTTGCATGTAACTGAAAGCCTGTAAGCACCTTTAAGAGATGTTCATCATCTCATTTCATACAGGTTTCACTCTTGACATCCAAATCAGCAGCTACAGACTGTTTCTATTGCAGACTAAATCAACTAGTGCCTGGAATGTTAAAAATACAGCAAAACCCCATAAAATGAGACAAGAAGCTGTAAAACACTGGCTAAAATAATCTCTTCCTCAGTGGGCCATTCAGTCAAAGCTAAACTGGAGCTTGCATATAGCGAAGTATCTACCTTTAACCCACGTCAAGCCAAAGCACTTCATTTTCTAAGGTTCCATCTAAAGCTCCATGCACAAATATGCCACAATTTACTAGTGGAAAGATATCTAAGTTATATAAAAGACATAAGAAGTACAACCATGAGATGATTTTATCCCCTTTACATTGGTTGGACTGCTTTCGTTCTAAAATGAAATAAAAAAAATGCAGGGAAAACTGCCTTATTAACAAAAGCTATTAAAGTAATCTAAACATCACATTAAGCTTTGCTTGCGCAGCAGTAGACACAATAAGAAAGACATATTACAGTCATTTAGATGCAAGATAATTTAGTATTTTTAAGATCTTATAGCATCCTTTCTCCAAATTCTTTTCTTTTACTCTTTGCTGTTTCTGAATATTTTGCCCCCTCCCCAGCTTTGACTGCTGTAAAGCAACCACATTTTAGCTGGAAAACCTGACTCAGAATTCGTGCCAATTCCTTGCTATCAAACTGGGTGGTCATGTCAGTAAGGATCTGACAAGGGTTTGTCCTAAACCTGGTTTGTTCCATATTCCCTAACCTCTAGGATGGTACAGTAGAGCATGCCCTTATCAAGTTTGCAGATGGCACCGAGCTGCCAGGGTGTGAGCACTTTTGGAACAGGATTAGAATTCAAAATTATTCTATTTAATAGAAGAAGTGACCTGCAATTCAATAAAGCAACTTGAAAGTACTACAATAAAAAGGGGGAAAAGTGGAAGTTACTACTAGTGTTCTGTAGAAGAGAAGTGAGGGGTTAGAGCTGGACCACAGACTGAACGTGAGTCAACAGTATGATGCTACTGCATCCCAAGATGAAATGGGAGTATGGCATGTATTCCCACTCCCCTGGTGAGAGTTTGGCTTCAGTTTTGAGTCCAGCATCAGGCACCACACTTCGAGACACAGACAAATCAGAGAGAGTCCAGAGGATAGCAACCAAAAGGATGAGAGGTTTAGAAAAAGTGACCTATGAGGAAAGGTTGAAAGAACTTGGTTTGTTTAGTCTAGAAAAGAGAAGACTGAGGAGGTACATGATAACAGACTTCAAATATTTAAATGATTGTTATAAAGAGGAAGAGGATCAATTATTCATGTCCACTAAGAATTAGACAAGAAATTAGGGATGGCTTTAATTTGCAAGAGGAGGATTCCAGCTAGAAAGCTTTCTGGCTGTGCCGGAGCACATTAGCAGTGTTCCACAGCCTCCCTGGGTATTAAAGGTTTATAAGAATGGACTGAACAAACTTTGTAAGGAGTGGTTTAGATCTGCTTCTGTCTCAAAGCAGAGCTTTGGACAAACAACTCCTTAAAACATTTCTTGGCCTTATTCCTATAATGTGTAATATAGATTTGTATTGTGCGCTTCCTTATTTAATTATACAAGTGCTAAATTATAATCTGAAAGTATATTCATTCCTTTCTTACATTTCCAGGTATGTGATGTAGTGACAGTGAGGAAATATCTGGACTCTGCTATTTGCTAAAAGAGGATTGCTCAAGAGTTTTAAAAGCCATTTCTCTGAATGCAACATTGGAAAACCAGAACTCATGCCTGACCTCACCGACAGCTGCTATGGCCCTTATAAAGGGATTAACAACCTGGACATAAACCAGAGGTTATTGCCAGTCATTATGGTGTGATACTGCTCAGCACAATTAGGACACATCACAAGTCTGCATGGGGCTATGCCTGAGTGGAGAAATACAGAGAAAAATGGTGATTTACCAATCTCCGTGAAGAAGCGCTGACGCTGTGTTGGAGAAGTTGCAGGAGAGAAACTGGAGGCCACTAATGCTGCAGTGTGAAACCATGGCACAAAACATCCACCTGGCACCAAAAAGGTCCATCCCTCTCCCCTCCCCCAAAAAACCAACCCGGAATGTATGCTTCCTTTTTTGGTACTGGCTATATTATCTAGCTGTCCTCATGGAATCCTTTTGGCCTGCAAAATGTGTCTGCATGGTGCAGTAATGTTCAATAAGAAAAGCTGAGTCCTGACCCTGGCAGAGTTTCTGACTCTGAACATTTCAGACAATGCCTCCCAGCCCAGAGGAGATCTGCTTCTGTGCTGAGTAAGGAGGAGCCTTGGTAGCTTGATTCTCCTCATCAGGATTTAGCAACTTTAACTCTTCAGAGGCACATGCAAAGAGGGAAAATGATGATTACACTGCATGATAAGTATAAAGAAATGAAGCCATTTTAATATTACTGGTTATTTTTCATAGTAATTTAGAAGCAAGCCCATGTGTTTCAGTGATGAAAGAATGGGTTAACATAATATGCTAAGTTCTTTTCATTAGTTGATTAATTTTTCACTTAAATTCTAAAAAGTCATTATTTCATGTTTAAGCTTTCACTTCTACCTTCTTTTGTAGTGCTTTTCTTAATTACCTGCAGTAATTTGCATCAGCAAGAAACTAAGAATGTTTTGCATGTCTTTAGTGTCTTCCCTCCTCTTTATCTATTGATGTAGCTGCACAGAGAGAGCTCAGCACTGTAGCATCTGGCATTTTGAATCACTATTATAAACATTAATTAAATAAACCTCTCGATACTTCTGACAGGTGATAAGAGCTGCTGACTTCTGATGAGAGCTCTGGTACCCGTTTTGCAGGTAGAGAAACTTAAGGGCGTATTTGAACTGTGAGATCTGTGGATATTTCCCAGCTTCCAGGGTCCAGGTGCATGCCCTGGCCACATCCCAAAGCTGTGTTGGGGCAAAAGCCAGGCTCTTTCTCCCCGAGGATCTTGGTTTCCTTAGATATAAGACCTGAGCGCTCAGACAGGGAGGGCTGGCTAGCACAGCAAGGTGTTGAGTCAGGCCTGTGGGTTACACTGAAAAGCGTTATCCCCACAGTCTAGACATAACCGAGGCAAGTTAATGGATTTGAAGGAGTTTCATGGTGGTTCTGCATTAAAGGTGGGAGCAGATGGAAAAAAATCTTGGCTTCCTTGTCACACACTTCCTTCCGTTATTTAACTTATTGGGATGACCACACTGGTTTTGCACATTTAACAAGTCCAATGTAAACAAGATACTTTCCCCCCATTTTCATCAACTTGGAGATGTTTTATTTCCAGGGGTTTACAAAGGCAAATGTACAATTCAAATAAAACCACAGCAGTGAGTGCATAGAATAATTGTCTTGTTTCATTTTGGAGCAGAGCTTGGAAAATGTGGATAAAACCTAAACCAGTAGAAAAGTGCAGCACACTCTCTCCCTCTTTATAGCTGCTTTAAGCAAAGGCCACAGGTAGCAGTCTTTTCAAGCCCATCTACTTGCTGTGCAGAAGGAAGAAGCTGGAAGATGGCTTTCAAAACTGCAGCATCTCAATGTTGCCAGATGCACGTTCTTGCTTTACGAACTCCAGCATGTTTTAACAATTACTTTCTGTTTTTCCTGGATTAAATGTCGGTTTGTCAGCCTGTGGACAATTACAATAGATAGTCATGGGGCACTGTACCAGTTAATGCACTTCAGTCCAAATACAAGGGGCTTGCCTTTCAAATTAAAAGTTACCATAGCAGTAGCAGCCATTCTGTCTTTGACAGCACCCTTGTCTTTCCACACTCCTTTTTTCTTTTTTTCCTCTGTTTTTCCAGGGTCATATTTTAGCACTGGACTATTGATTTGATAGTGAGTGAGTGGTCAGACAAGCTCCAGTGAAATCAAAGAGCATCATTTCACTGGCCTCTTCAGAACGGCTGGATTAGCCCCATTGCCTACAGTTTAAGAATTGATCCCTATCCAGAAAAGCACTTTAACACATGATAACAGTTAAGCGTGTGCTTAAGTGCTTTTCTGAATCAGGGCCCATGTAAGGAAGCACTACTAGGAAATGTTTCCAGCTAGTTCAAATAGTGTCCAACTTTTCCAGATATTCGATTTCCTCTAAAATATATAAGCAAATCTCTTTCCAATATTGAAAAGTTTCACTGAATTCTTCCCTTCAAACAATTGTTTGCTCTGTTATTGGTAAAAAGATTGATTCAAATTGCAAAAGAAAAAATGTGTTTATGCAAATATTAAGTGCCTGAAAACTACACCACAGCTGTTTAGTTTTTGGATGAAAGTCTTGGCTTGTTGCGCAAGATTCATCAGCAACTATGAAACTTAGAAAACATCTTTTGTTACATGGTTATTTCAGTGGAAATACATTCTCTAAAGCCTTCTCTTCCAGGAGAAATTCAGATTTCTCTGCATTTAACATTGTAAAAGTATGGAAAGCTACTTGGCATATGTATTCCTTGTCAAAATGAATCTAGAATGAGATAGTGACAATGAGGAACAAAAGTTGTGGGATGATTTATGCCATTAAAATTTTGAAGCATGGATTCGTGTTCTAATTACAGGAAAACTGCAGCTGCAGTGAGAAGGTTCACTATGCCCGTAAGAGGTGGTCATAGAGTGCAACAAGTGGAACAGGATGATTTCATTTCATGTGTAAACATTAGTGATAAGAAAGAGAAGCCTCCTATGTTGCTTTTTGTCTTTTGTTACGTTAACTTCAGACCATGCATCATCTCTAATGAGCTTGATAAAGCATAGCAAGGAAAATGTGCCATAATTCATCATGATTTCCATTTCAAAAGTGACAGTCAACTTCAGAAAATAGTCCATTTTGCAGAAAATAAAACCAACAAATGATAATGGAAACAATATCCTCAAATGAAAGCTTACAGTCCCCACTGGAAGTGGAAACTTCCACTCCCTCTATGGAAAAGTGGGCTTGATTTTGTTAACAGTACCCAGAGATCCTCTCTGGTTCACCTTGTAAATAGAATATTAGATGTTGTCCACCTCAGAACAAACAGCACCCCACAATTTTATTGAGTAATAAGAGCTGATATATGGAGAAAAGCAGGATCAGCATTTTAAATTGCTAGAAAATATAGCATTAGATTTAATTCTTTCCCATTAAAAAGCTATGGCCCATGCTGCAATGGAAGGCATAAATAAACTGCTTTCAATAACAATAAAGGAGTAATCTGTGTTTTGAGGAGCTCCTGAAGTATTTTTACTTCTTTGCATGAATACCCAAACTATACATACTTACATATATACACACATACTTACATATATGCATACATACTTACATATATGCATACATACTTATATATGTATGTGTGTATAGTGTATATGTATAGTTTTTTGTGACTGTCATCGTCTTGTAGAAATCAGTCTATGCTCTTCCCGGTACATCTGGGTGCCTTAGATATCACAGCCCTCACCATTTCCATAGCTTACCTTTAGTCTTTAGGCTTTGAAAATAATTTAGTTTCATAGGAGGTGTAAGACCAGAGTTGGAAAATAAAATAGTTCCTGAGATGAGGGAAAGGAGAAGTGGAGGGTGCTAGAAGTGGAGGGTGCTCTGATTCCTTCACTTCCCAAACTGAATCAGCATCCTAAAGACTTTTTAGATTTGCCCAGTGGTGTCAGATCTACCAAATATGATGTTGATAGGCTTTAAATCTTTTTTTCTTTTGTATATGTCATCTTCTGTAAGAGGTGTGCTGACTAGAGAATGTTGCATTGCAATTTGGAGGTGAATGATTGCAGCCAGAACAGGGTGTACTGGTTTGAGACCACAGAGTCATGCAAGAGATGACTCTTACACATCAGAATACTGGTCAGCAGCCTATCCAAGATGGTCTCTATTTGTATCCCAAACTGGAGGTGAAATTTGCCAAGGAATTAGGAGGTACTGCCTCTGAAAAAGGCAGGATGCTGCTTTCCTGGGGCACCATCTGCTAAGCATCTGAGAAATCACTCCCTACCTTAACTGGGCTCGCAGTTTGTATTTGTGTTTCTGTGCATGACACAGGGAAGAGCAATTCTGGTTTCTGACAATATCTCTGCTGAAGACAGAGCAGACATTAATTTTCTGTATATACTTTAAAATATCCAATTAAAATTAACTGTTTGGAAAACACTAGATTTTTACTGGTTGATTGATGGAGTAGGATGTCATTATAAAAATAGAAGAAACAGCTACAACAGGAGTTGAAGTGAATGTGTGTGAAACTTCTATCAAAAAAACCTCCAAAAATGGTACACAGGATCATTCTTATGTAGTAGTTAATTAACACATGGAACTCACTGCTGCAAAATACAGTATCTTTGAGGCATGAGTTTAGAGGGATTAAAGGGATTTATTAAACACTTACATGGATAATGAGACCATCCGCAGTTACATTACACAGGATGAAACCATACATTAGGGATATAAACAATTATGCTTCAGGACAGAAGCCAACTACTGACTAATAGAGTTAAGGAGGAAATTCACTCCATAATTATGCATGATTTTATTCACCTTTTCTAGAAGTTCTACTACTGGTGGTGTCATGAATAGGCTATTGCCTTGCAGGAAATATCGCAATGCAGAAAATATAGGAAAAATAATGAAATTATGATTTCTTTTATGTTTAAATATAATTTTTTTCTCCTCCTATTGGTGATAATTATAGTCCTTTATTAAATAAAATAATTACAGAATAAGAGATAAAAAATTAATCCAAAGTTTATTGAGGCTACTGGAACAGGCCTCTGCCTCCATCCATATATGATCTGAGCTCATCCCTTTTTCTTATTTTTAAAATTAAGATAAATAATGCCATTGCTTTAGCTGTCGTGTTTTTTATTTGCATAATGACATGATAGCGTATTATAATAAGTATATTATAATATATAACAATAATTTCTTTAAGTTTTACATTTTTCTCTGTGACTTTCCACAGCAGCCATAGTCTCTTAATTCTAGGCTGATAGCTTCCTGTGCACACTTGCTGACAGAAGACCTGAACATATGCAGTAAACCTGATGCATCCACCCAGAGTCTCAGATTTGATGTGCATGCACAGGGCATCACTGTTCACCACTAATTCTGGCCATGACGGGGATTGCCAGATGCTGTATAGCTGTGAAATTTATGGGAATCCTAAATAAATATCCAAGGCTTGCAAATTCTGCCAAGGTGAATGTTTTGTGTGGCAAAGAGGACATTTATGGTGAAACCCAACCTCATAGTAACTGATTGCTACTTCTCAGCAGTATCCATCTGCATCTTTTGTTTTTTAAGGAGAGGATTCATGGGCTCTAGGTCATCTCTGCTTGTGTTACAGGGGAAACTGTAGTGTCTCAAATGGCATATCAGCACATACAGGCAGAGGGCTGTGCGAATGATGCACAGCTAAAAAATCCTATGCACCTATACCTCTGGGACCAGTATCAAAATCACCAAAGGCAGTGGAAAGACTCCAGAGAGCTCTTCTATCAATCAGAAAACACAACTACGACTTGAATTAAAAACAAAAAAAGCAATAATAAATAGGAACACAATGAGAGGAGCAGGTGTTCAGCATATTTGAAAGGCAGAAAAGCAAACTTTTATGTTATAGCAGTGATGCTCTGCAATGAAACTGAAGTCTGTCAACATCCAGATATGTTTCACACTGTATGTTTGGCATCACAACAGGTGGTTACTGCCAGATATACCAATGAGGAATATTCCATATTTGTTAGCTATTGCACAAAGTCTTTCCACCAGATGAATTAGCTGTATTTGGCAGCACTCAGTTAGTAAATAAAAAATGATCTAGAGTTCATAACTATTGTAGCTCTCAAAAGCCTGCTAAATAACATTGTTTTTCAGCAGTGACATTCCTCACCCAGAAGGGAAGTCCGAGAGAAAACAGAAAAGGAAGAAAGCTCTGACAGTCCATAAATCTGGGCGATGTTGAATGAAATGGTTAAATAAGTAGGGAACTCATTATTAAAAATGTCCTTTAGCAGCCTATTTACATTTAAAGAAGAGGACTGAGAAATGAGGTAAAGCTTCTGTACAAAGATAAATTTGGTAAAACCACCATGTTAATGTCTAGGGGACGGCATGTTTGTACTCTAGAGCTGATTTTTTTGTTGTACTCTGCTTGGTCTTTAACCTTCTGATTTTCCACTGTGTTGCACAGCCCCAATGGACAACTTCAGGCTGTTTTTACCTACAAACCCAGCTTTGGCTAAGAATAAGGTTTCAAATTGTAGTCCACTGGGAATTCTTTCAAAAGAAAATTCCTTATTCGCTGGAAATTCGCTGACTGCTGGAAAGTGGAAACTGTTGAAGGAAAGATCAGTTTCGATGATTTTCTCACTTCGATAAGAATCTGGGAAGAAAAAAAATCTGAAATTGCCAGCACATTCCTTTCTGCCATTTTCAAGAGAAAAGCAGCCCAGTGCTAGTACTGACACAAATAGCTCAAAATGATCAAAACAGCTGTTTCAGGGGACGGCTTCCTCTTCATCTCCTATTACAAACCCACAATTTACTCTTTTTGTTTTAGAATTGCAGCCTATTTTCCTCCTGACACCCTTACCTGTGTTTCATAACCAAAATAGAAGTTCTGTGCTATGCATCTTGAAGTGATTTGCCATGTATTTTTGCTCTTGGATCATTTATTGTGTTGCATTTGACAAACTGTTTAAACACAGCAGCCAGAGCTACTGATTCTAATTTGATGGAACTTATTTATAAAGCTGTTTTATACCATTAAAAACAATATTACACTGTCTCAATTTAGGCTGATAATCTTCCAGCCATATAAAATTGAGGACGGAAGAAATAATGTCACACACCAGATACAAGTTTTTACCATTCTAAGGCTATGTTTTAAGGGAAACTGTTTTTCAAGACCACATCTTCCCTCTTTGCTTCAACCGATGGAGTTGTACTAGTGGAGCCTTACTGGTGTTTGTTTCAAGCATTAAGCAACCTTGGGGAAGCCTTTTTCTCTCTTCAGCCGTTCTTTCGTCTGCTCACAAAGCAGGTTTCAGGTTTGGGCCTGCTGGTTGAGGGGAATGCTTAGCTCGCCTATTTAAAACACAACTGGATTTTGCTATTCAAATGTAGGAAACCTAATTACACATTGGTAAATTCTCTTCAGTCTACCAAACACAGAAAAAAAACAGTGACAGAAACTGAAAGGCCAAAAAAGAGAAAAGAGTCCCTAAGACCTAATGAATCCAAACTAAACACCTCTCCACAGAAATGTCAAACATTTCTCTTAGCACAAAACAAGGCTTAAAGAATTCCCTGCTTTTGTCTCTGGGCTAATTCCTTAAGCAGAGAGGGGGATTTTCTTCTGGGAGTGTTATTTCACAAAGAACTAAACAGCAAATAAACAAAAGACTCTCAAAGAGTGAGAGAGTATAAATAAAATTCATGACTCCTTAAAGAGTTTACACTGAAAGAATGTGGGGGATTATTTACAATTAAACCGTAGTCTGGAATACAGTTATTATTACAAAAATGAATAAGAGGGCATTTCATTTAGCTCACAATAAGAGTGCACCTGGGTCTTCTCCATTTGTTAAAGTTGGAGAAAACGCACTTTCCCCTCCCAGAATCATCTATTTGGTCACTTTTAGCAAATTCTTTTTCGTGTACCAGGCTGGGTAAGCGAACTGAAAAAAAACTTGTTTATGATGTTGCAGGTTATCTATGTTGTCCCTGCAGAAAGTGCCAAAAGGAAAGGACAAAACCCAGGGGGAGCGAAACAGGAAAGTTGAGAATTTCCCTCCTTTAAAGGAGAAAAAAAGACCGAGTAAAAGTTTCTTCTGTTTTACTGGGAAAAGTCTGCTTCACATCCCCACCCCCTCGGCCAGTCCTGCAGAAACAAACAAAAAGCCCCCTTGTCAATAAAACGAAGTGTTTTTATACTTCAGGCTTTTGCTGAACACAAGTATTTAGAAAAGTAAAAAGTAACAAGAAAGGATGAAAAACTTTGGGGGAATCTCCCTTCTTCCTCACCAAGCAGAATATGAAACAATAGAGTAAGTTAATAATGCAGACAAGGTTAGCTGAGGGATAAGAGGAACGTGGAACAAATACAAGATTTCACTTCCAATAAATTAGGCAGACACAAATGAATGGTTATTAAGATAAAGAAGCATAGGTTGAAGAAGTCACTTGATTATAAATTATAGAGCAATTAGTCCTCTTTTCAGAGCTTTTTTTTGCACTAGGCATTTTGTATGCTACAGCAAATGTGTCATAAAACAATGCTGATAATGATGTTGTTGAAAGCCAAGGTAGAGCTGTTAAATCCCATATATATATGTGATTGTATTAATAGGGTTGTGAGTGATGTATGCGTGTGTGTATCCATCTGGGCGTATGTATCTATGTGTGTACAGCTGTGTGGGTGTACATGCATGTCTGCCTACAGCATAAATATCACAAGGCGCATCCATGTGCAGCCCTATTAATTCTTTAGAGACGTGATATATTAATACAAATTAAAGAAGAAATCTATATGAATGTCATGGAATGTACTTTATCTGTCTATCTGTCTATATTATGTCTCCCTGTCATGCTGAAAAGAAAGCCTTATAAGAGAGGTTAGGCCATGGAGACTTATTTCATTTGCCTGAGCGACAGAGGCAGAATTTAAAGCTTTGCTGAATTTGCAGCAAAGTTTTGATTGAGTCTTATCCTGCCATGCCTGTCTTGGCAAAGCATTTGAAACATTTGGCTGCACACGATTAAATGAACAGTATTTATTTTTAGCATCTGCTGCCCCTGACTCAAACTTTGCTACTAAGAAAATTCAGCTCTATGGAAAAGAATTTGAATTCCAGCTGGGCAGTTTTCAAAATAAGATGAAAAGTTAAGCAGGCAATTGGTGTGTATTTAGGGCTCAAAACACCTTGCCTCCTAAGAAGTCTTGAAGGAGTTAATCCCTTCTCAAGATAATCCACTAAAGAGCATCCTTCATTATGATGTTAAAAGCAAGGATCAGTGCTGGGGGAGCCTAACAATAGGACAGGGGTGCTTTTCAATCCCCATCACATTCTTCCCAGGTTAGAAACAGAAACTGCTGTTATTCCAGCCGAAAAACAGGATGGGTTTTTCTCTTGGTGTTAAATATTCAGATTTAAAACGGGAGGGGAAGGGAATAAAAAAAGAAAAAAAAAAAAGCAATTGCTGATTCACTGCATTAACCAAACTTCTCTCTTATTGGGTATTTTTCTGCCAATCTTTCTAACTTTAATGACGAGGTAGTGAACGCAGAAAGGCTGCGTTGAAATAGCACACAACTCTCTTAGACATCAAAAGAACTTTTGATAAGAGGCTTGTAAATAATTTCCTGGTGGTAATACGGGAGTGGAGAAAACCTGAAGCAAGTAGATCAAACTTCACTGAATGTAAGGATGCTACATCCCTTTATCCTGGGCAGGAATCTGACTTCTAATAAAACGGGTTAAAACCCATGTGTTTCAAGCTGCTTTACGTTCCTTAGGTGGACAATGTTCTTAATATCTGCTTTTCAATTTGTTTAATATTGAGTATCCTGCTTTTAATTAATGTAGAGAAGTGTAAAAATGCAGATTTGTTTTGGAAACCTTAGAAGCATTTTTGGGAATTACTTACATGCATACACACACATACACTCCCACACTGTAAAATACAGAATTTATCAAATTCAAGTTTTGCTGATCTATCCAAGTTGAAAAAAGGATTCATAAAATGAGAGATTTTATCTGTATTTTTGAGACAGTAAAGGAGGAAGATTCAATCCTTAAAGATTCTAGTTAGAAAATGAAGAAAAAAAGCTATTACTTTGATAGCTGGCCATACAGTTGATTTAGGATATGATCCAAGTCCTGTGGATCTCCAATAACCACAACTGGTGTTTGGATCATGTCCTGAGAGTACAATAACAAGTTCTTGTAGCATGCATAATTGATGGGTTTTAAGGAATCTCATGTAAAACATGTTTCATTGTGCCTTGGAAATGTCACCTTAAGGAATTCTAGCCCTACATCAGGGCCAAGAGAGACAACAGTAATATTTCAGTCATGATAATTAAATGCTGTAAGCACCGTTATTTTCCTATTTGTTGTAATTCCAACTAAGAAGAGCTCTGATTGAGACCTGGCAAGAAGTGGTTGAAAAATTACTCTTCCAAAAGGGGAAGCTAAAAGAGCACATGACTCAGCTGTAGATAGTAATTTTGATTCTTTTGTCCAATATAATCAGCAAATGGGCAGTAGCTCCAATTTACTGCTCAAGTCTGCAGCAACAGTAGCGAAAGACTTCCTGACATGAGGCCGCTGCTTCTCCTGAGTGTATCTTCACATCTCTTCACAGGAGTGTGATCAGGGCTGGGGAGGAGGAGGAGCAAACCCTTGCTCATTGCAGAGAGATTGGACTGGATTGCTTTTAAAGGACCAAACCATTCTATGATTCTATGATTTTATGACTCCTTATTTCCATTGCTTCACATAACTGGAGCATAGGGCAGCTCTCCTCTTCCTTCCATCATCTCCATGCAAGAAAATAAGATGTCCTTATGCTTACTTAATTCAGAGAAGATGATGATTGAAGGGAAGTGTATCTGCATACAAGCAGCCTTTTACGGCTGCTCCTCCCTGAGTCTGATCCAGACCAAATTTGAAGTATGTAAAGCTGTACTTTCTGTGAAGAGGCAGAAAATATTAATGCTGCAGATGTTGCAGATGAATATTAACTCTTTAGATGTTGCAAAGCTTTCTGGGCATGTTGAACAGGAATGGGCAATTCTTGTCTGTTTAGAGTGAAAGCAAACAAAGTTCTTGTTTAATGCAAACTGATTTACACTCATGCTATTGCTTGACAAATGAGTGTGGAAAGGGTTTTATCCCTACTTGCTAACCTTCCAAAAGGGAGGGATCTCACACTTGCCCTACTTTTTCCCTGCTGGTGATCCCAGGGAGAAGGGAAATACTGTGATTTCCCCACTTGTTGAAGCAATAGCAACTCTTGAGTTCTCCTGACTTCCACTATGTTGGTAGCTGTTGAAATAGGAGATGAAGGCCATGGTTCTGCTCTTCACGGCCATAACTTTGCATTTATAGGTGAATTTGCCATCACTTTAAGTACCCTTACACACATCAATGGCCCAAAAAAGAATCTGCCCTGCCGACAAATCCTTGCAGGACACAATTTTAACAATCCCAAATAAGCCATGGTTATTATGAAAAGGATAAGTACTCAAGCTCTGGGATTGTGACATATACATATATTCTGGCTTTCTGAAAACAGCAGATGATTTTGGCACATTAAATGTTTCTAAAAGTTTTCAAGGACCAAATGTGCCAATCAAGATGAGTTGCTCAGTCAAAACCAGGCACTAAATAAACAGAGGAAGGACATAACCTGAGCCCTTTGAGGCATAGTCCATCTCAATATAGTACGAATGGCTGATCCGATTCCTGACCTTCAGCTGCATTCAGTTTCTGGAATTAATTTATCAAGCCACATTTAAGGATTAAAAGATGGCGCCTGACATTTTAGAACAAACCAGAAACCCCCCAAAACCCAAACAAAAAAACCTGCCACAATTCAGAAGAATTTGCAAAAGAAAAGAGACTCTATGGGATAAAGGAAGCCAGTCCAAAGTCCTCTTAGGTTGATGATCTCTTCAGGTCACGGTTCAAGTTATCTTCATTTTCAATTGTACCCACCCAAGTCTGTACTGCTTCTCCCTTGCTATTTTTTTTTAAAGACTTTAAGTCGCTGCCTAAATGCTCTTCTCCTTAATGAGAATGAAACCGACTGGCTTTTATTAATGAATCCCATCTTTTGTGCATAGGTTTTAGTTTCTCTTTAACATCTTGAAAAGTCATTAATTTATTGCTAATTTAAAAGAAAAAGAGAGAGCGATCCTGTTGGTTCGAATGAATACTTTTCCTTTGGTTGAACCAATAATTCAAGCTCCTGATTATACCAATTAAAGACCAATTTGAGGAAAGGCCTCCAGCACTGAGCTGCAGCTGCCATTTAGCCACAAATTATGGGCCTTATATGTGGGTGGACATGAAACTCTTTCAGAGAGAAACAGATTGAGAAATAGGGAAACTATTGTAGGGATTTCAGCAGAAGGGGGACATTAATTGGATACATTGCTTGAAGTCAATCAGAGATTCAGCTACTCTGTGGGCCTTTTGACTTCAAGACCCTTCTCTTTTTGTTCATGTACCTTCAGCTAGATTAATCACAGTGACTAAACAAGCAGAGATATTTTTCATGGCTTTCTTTTTGATGGCTTTTTGGAATAGGGGTGGCCTATTCCACAGTGAAATGAATGCTGAAGATGGTGGAAAAAAAGGTGATGGTTTCAATCTTGAAATGAATTTTTCGGATATTTAAGAATATACAACAATAATCCCAGGATGAAATATTTTATTTGTTAATTTTATATTAGAAGCTCAGAATTTTTTATTAAGGGTATTGATTAAAAATGCAATGACATGAAAAGCTTTTAATATTGGCTTTCTGCTAACAGGGAAAGAAAATGCTCTCATGAAAATGCTTCTCAACTTTGGACCTGTATTAATCAAAAGTGGAAAAAATAAGAGCAGCAACAATAATCAGAACATTAGTAAGTCATTGATAAAATATACAGTGTCAATGTTTATAGAATCATAGAACCATAAAATGTTTTAAAAGTACAGTGTATTAGTTGCCATTAGACTACTGTATGCTATCTGAGTTTTATTGCCCTAGATTCTGTTTTTCCAGCCCACAGAGAAAACTGGTGGCAGCAGTGGGAATAAAACCACACTATACTTGGCCTTAGTGCTATAGTAGATTTTAAAATTCTTTTAAAATGCTGGGAGTACAAATAAATACATGAAGCATAGATTTTGATAAAGAAATATGGCAACAATACACATGTCTGTGCTTGTATATATATAAATATACAAATGTGTTTACTTCTCAAGCTGCAGTGGTCTATAGGAAACCTCACTGCTCATGATATCTTGCAATCAACTTCAGGGTTTCATTGATGGAAAATGAGTAAGTTTTCTTATAGTTCAACTTGGGCATAAATTCTACTCACGTGAACTCCCTAATTCTGGTTTCAACATATACCTTGAATATTCAGGGGTGTGCACCCTTGACTTAGTTGTTTGTTTTTTTTTTTTAAATCCCACTGTTATAGTTCACCTTGATTAAGCCAATTAAAATCCTCAAAGAGGTTGCCTGATCAAAAGCTCAAAATCTATTTTTCAAGTATGTCTTGAGAAGTGTAGCAAATTCCTCTCTGCAATTTCATTGTTAAATTGAGATTTCCAACCTAAATGAGTCAAGTAGGCTGATCAGTACCTGCAAGCGGACACTATAAAAGACCTGTTGCTTCTCTTTACCTGCATACAACTTGTTCAGTTGTTTTTCAGATCATTACTTTGCTGGGCGTATTTTGAATAGAATTAGGGATTTTACATTAATGGCACCTCAAACAATCTTCAGTGTTTTCTGTCTTAAAATCATCAGTTAAAAAAAAAAATAGGAAAGACTTCTGTTCTAAATTTCCATATTTCATTCAAACACGCTAATTTTATCCTGTTTAGGAAGTGGGATTAATAAAAGCTACTTTTGATCCACCCAGAGGAGGAAGTTGTGGAAATGCTGCAGGAGAGTTTTATCCTCTTAAAGGAAGAATTTGCTTTGTACAAACATGCTGCCCCAAGTTCTCAGTCTTTAGAGGCCTGTATAGCACAGATGTTACTCTGGTGATTTTACAGTTATACTGGTGATTATTCAGTATGGAAGCAATCATGAGTTTTCATCTCCACAATAACCAGATTCTATTTTTTTCCTCCATCTAATCTCTATTCTTAGGTCCTGCTCCATATTTTGTAAGAGATTTTCCATTCGCTTCATAGTCTTTACATGAGGATTCTCTTGTAACATTTGCTGATGAAACACCAGATGTTAAAAGAGTGATTTTGTATTCTCTCTTTTTTAAATCATTCACTTCCTTCATACCCCATAGTCCTCAAATGGGACAGTGCTGTTAAACTGAAACAATCTTGATTTCAACAGGTAAACCAGAGGGCTGAGAGTCCACCACTGAAACCACACTTCTCTCAGCTTTTGATCTGAGGTCAACATCTTCACCACAGCATGGAATGGTGGTTTTGTGTTGGGCTAGCTGTGTATCTAACACACCTGCATATATGGGCAGCAAAGCAGGTTAACACATCTCCTTGTTCCAGGTAGGTAATTTTCTGCCTCAATATCCAAATTAACCCTTTAAAGGAATGTCTCAGAAGAAGAGTATTTTTCCTCGAGAAATTGCACAATGTCCATGGTTAAGGAACAGCGTTTCAAGCATCTTATTCTGTACTAATTAATCTCTAAGCCTTAACATTTATCTCTCCAGTACACAGCATACATATCACTGCGAGTTTCAGTTCTGAAGTCTGATAAAACTAATAAACCAAAACTGCCAGAGGTGGCACATTAAACCGGTAAAATGGTTTTCATCTTAATTGGATGTGAGCAATGTTATCTCTAATAACCTCAGGATACTTCTAATTGGAGATTTCTTTTTCCTTTCCTTTTTTTCCCCTTTTCTTTTTTGCTCTTTCTTTTCTTTTCTGACATTGTCATTGACCAGTGTTAGAATTTGAGTGCCCTGTCTTCCAAACCCCCTAGTTGCTTCTCAAGCAAGAGTTAGCTTGATTTCAGAGTGGGGAGGAAAGCATATTTGTATTCCATTAACAAAGGTGATTTTACGTGTGCTATCATTGGAGATTTTAATCAGATAGAGTTATTGATGTTAGCTAATTACGTTTTGAAAGTTGGTTGTGTTCACTGCCCTGAGATTCACCTCAGGCCAGCAACTTCTCAATTTTCAGATGTTATTACAAGACAATGGCTGTCATTGTTTAGGCTCAGTTTGTAATTTTAGTGTAAATCTTTCCTCACTTTTTTAGTGTGCTAAAACCATTCCTATTGCTTCCTGCTAATCTTTTAGACCCCTGTGAGAAGAATGCATATTAATTGGCAATACTAAAATACCATGTATAATTACAAGGCATCTAAGCTTTCCACAGCTAGTATCCTTTTGTATTATTTCATTAGGTTTACCAAGAAATCCTTATGTGGATAAGTAATATTCATACTGCTGAATTTGCTTTTCGTAGGAGAGCTGCTTTGTAGCTGATAGGTGCATGGTCTGCAGGGGAGATTGCACAAGGGCTGCTTCAAGGATGCAACTTTTAGAAACAGCTGCTCACTGTTTTTCAGGATACCTTTTCTCTTTTTCCTCATTCTTTTACACACAAATTAGCTATTCTGGTACATAAATTTTGTAATATGTTTTTTCAAGCAAAATCAATTTCTCTTTATGCTACGCTTGTCTGGCAATACAGGTGTGCTAGTAGCTCCAGAAGAAATAAGATGATAAAGGGGTTGGACATAGTGTTGGGTGGCATGGTTTAGTGGGAGGTGTCCCTGCCCATAGCAGAGGGTTTGGAACTAGATGATCTTGAGGTCCTTTCCAACCCTAACTGTTCTATGATTCTATGATTAAAAGAACTGAAAGCACAGGAAACCTAAGAAAAAGAATTGTATCAATAGCATAAACTACCTCATTTTTTTCAACAGGGATTAAAAGTTGAAGCTTGCATATGCTTTAAATGTGAGAAATTTTACTCCTGAGACATATTCAGGAAGATATAATTCACTTTCCTGCAGAACACACATGAGTATACACACACACGGAGAACTGCGCAGGTAATGAAGTCAGTACCATTCCCTCCATTGCATGTGTTTCTGAGCAAATGTTATCAAGTTTAAAAATGGTTATTACTTTTTCTATATAATTGAAAGTATCTCTGCAGAACTCATTAAAATGTTATAGAAATGCAACAAGAAGACTTTTGAGTGTGGAAAAATCAATAAAAAAATTGCAGTAAATAAAACCAGCACAAAGATCTGTTCAGTAATTTATATTTACATGTTGGGCAATTAAATTAGCAATACCTGGCATGTGGATTAGTCGGGATCAAAGGCCTTTCACAAAAAGAGCCTTTTATAGTATCAAAGACCCTGTGACATCATGTTTGCCTTTTATGCTGAATTAGATAATTGCAAATAATTGTAACTCTGAAAGACATTTAGTTTTATGGGAGATTTTTTTTCCCTTTGCAGGTCAGTGTGCAACCTTTGACCCATCGTTGTCGGACTAAAGTCTTTGTTAGAAGGACAAAGAATATGACTTTCTCAACTAACAGCATGCATGATTACTTCTGCCAATAGTCAGAGAGAGGAGAACAGAATCGCATGATGCACCAACCCTATAAGAAATATTCCAGGTTTTTTGTTAAGAATAAAATAACCAAATAGGAAAACAGGATGTTTCCCTTCCTCCTTTTAGCCTTCTCTGGGATTTACCACATCCAATGCAAACAAAAGTAAGAGTTAGAGATTCTCTGCTTGTCATTCCTGTGCTTGGGTCTTTCCTCTACACCTTTGTATCTCCATAATGTATATGGGTTCATGGTTATTCTGAGCTATTCAAGGGGGTTTTGTGCTTTTAGTGGCTGCTTACAGAGCCCAGGCAATGGAAGAGAGATAAAACTCCACAGGCTTGATGTAAATCTTCAGTGTTATGTGGAAAGTTCAGCAACACATTTCAGCAACAGATCTCTGCACCTGCCAGTAAAAAGAGACAATAGGATCTGACCCACACACCCTGCTTTACTCTACTCGCCCAGGAGACCTCATTGCATGGTCCATCTGTAGGGTCAGTTCGTCGGTATAAGAACCATTATCTGATATTGTTAACTTCTGGACAAAGAAATACTAATGTGAATTTAATATTCTGCCTTGCAATAAAAGGGAAAGAAAAATATCTGGGCTATGAGAGTTTAACCATCAGGCTTTCTGAGCCTGAAGTTTCCATGAAAGTATAGTAAAGAGAGGGCAATAAGAATGCCTGTGACCCTAATGAATACAAAATCTCTGTGGCTTAACACGCTAATGAATTGCTCCTGGTTTTTCTGTCAAAAGGCCTAATTCTTTCACCTGTTCTTGTCCTAGGTAACAGCTGACACTGCCCTAGTTTCTATGAGTGTGGTGGAGACCTGGTGTGGGAGTTCTGGTGTTAGCCTGAAGGAGCCATACTAGGTAAGGGGGAAATCTGTGAACTCCCATTCACAAGCTCTAGAAGTGTGGGGTTTATGGAAGTGAAACCTTTTCCTGTGCATTAACATTACCCTGAAAAATGATTTCTAGAAATGCATATAAAACTTGGTCTTTGCTGAAGAAATAGGGGAGGGACATAAATAAGAGAACAAAAGCTGCATAACTGTGAACATAACCAGATTATGGTTACCTTTTGAGGTGTTGCTATGCTTCAGTGCTGCCACAAGTTACAGCATGCCAAGAGCGTAGGAGACCAAACCAAGATATATTTCTTAGATGGCTCAACTGTCTCAGGCTTGGAGGTTCATTAGGAAGTGAAATCATCCCAGGAATACCAAAACATCAGGAGGCAATAAAGATGCTATAGGTAATGCATTCTAATTTCTCCTAGCATTAATTCATTTAAAAAGCAGTATTAGAAAAGCAGACTTTTATAAGGTTGTAAAACAGCAAGCAAAACACAGAAAAGCGTATCAATACTGGGTACTGCTTGCCTACAGAGTGCTGGGTGGACAGTAGTTTGCTTAGCTTACTGTGATTCTGGGGTAAATAAGAGTAGAGATTTAGGGAGCAATATACTGGTCAGTGATATGCACTGGGTACGAGAACAAACTGCATTGCCCAGGTTGATAATTAATATATTTCTATAAACTAGGTAACCTTACAGTCTGCTCCACTCTGCATTTTTCAGTTTAATTGAAATGAATGAAACCGTTTTAAGCAGCTATATAAACAGCCATAGGTTTTATACATTTGACAGTAGACAAGTAAAAGATTGTATTAACAGAACAAAAATGCAATGACTTAAGTCTTAACAGAAGTTGCTTCCAACAAATGTCTTGAGAGATTTGATAAAACCTGTGACTATGTATTGTACGTACATAGACACAAGCTCCAGGTATGTACTGCACCTTGGTGTTTTGAATCTAACTTGGAAGCTGGATCATCTGAGTGAGAAGGTTGGATCCATATGATCTCCAGACATCCTTTCCAGCCAAAATTACTTTATGATTCTAAAATTTTCTGTTGGTAATTGAATAAAACAGTCCATTGCAGCTGTGATCTTGGGTCTGACCAGGCTAGCAATCCAGGCAGCTCACTGAGACTGCAGTATTCACTGTGTTTCATTACAAACTATCCTTATGCTCCTACCACTCCTGTCTGGAGCAGCATCACAGCATGAGGGGAGGCTGCTCAGGCTGCCTTGGATGGGAAAATTCCCTTTAAAAGCTCAGTTTTTTATTTTGGTGTCTTTCTGCTGTGATGTCTTGTGTACATCAAGGGTGGTAATAGTTCAAGATCTTTCCATTGCCAAAGAGACATGGAGCAGAAGCATATATGTTAGAGCAAGCCACTGCACCTCCTTGGTGGTTTTGATGTACATGGTGTTTTGGGTGTTTAAAATGCCATATATAGATCTATCTCTCAAATTATTTCTTACGAACAAACTTCCAGTAAATGGAGAAAACACCTTAATTTTTACAAATGCTGGCATACCAAGAAAGCACATACAAACAGGCCACAGAAGGACTTGAACTTTAAATTCCCATGAACTTGAAGGCTGAGTAGGCACCTATGTAAAAATTAGGTCCCTAAATACCTTTATGGAGCTGCTGTTTTCTGTTTGGGCAAAGCAACTAAACTCATGGCCTTATAGTCACATAAATGAAATACACTGATTTGCTTTCCTTTTCACTTCCTCACAAAAGAGTGCAATATAATTTTTTTGGCATTAATATAATTTCTTTGGCATTTGTCATCAGGAAGGTTGTATTTCATACAACTGTAGTCAGAAGACTGCTGAAAAAATCTACTTTATTTAGAGGACGTTTGTATTGCAATGTAAACATAATAGTTTTCAAACCAGCATTGCTGCTGCTGCTTCTGCAACAACTGCCAAACTGAAGGCATACATAATTCCATGCTGAAAGTCAGCGTTGGTCTATTTACTGTAGTAACCTGCTTCTATTAATGTTCAGCTTTGCAGTGGAACTTGTCAAGCTCTAAAATATTGTGATAATTTTCCAGTGTTATACCATCGGGTGCAGTAGAATTTCTCCTGGGCTGCAATTAGCCAACAGCTTATGTTAATTTTAATTAATTAACTTAGGTTGATAGTAATGCCATGTAATAAAACATTTTGCTCAGTGTGAAACTTGTCCGTCACATTTGTTTGTGACCTAAGTTAGTAATTATGTGTGCTTAAGTCAGTGGTAAATGGAAATAAAATGATGCGTCAGAGCCAAAATGAGGTAATTTGTGTCAACTCAGTTGGTTGATAGTGTTATAAAGGTAAAAGACACAAGAGTGCTGGTTAGAATCTGGTCATTATTTTGTAATCCAAGGAATCTCTCATGATGCACATTCAGTACTAATCAAGACACCATTTTCTCATGTGAAAAGTCTGTCTTGTAGAACAATAAATCTAACTGAAAACCCAACTAATGTACAAAGGTTCAGTAAAAGGGTTGACACTTGAATTAGGATGAAATTGCTATAGTTTTTTTCCTCCTCAGCCTTTGAAATCTAGATGATCAGTAAAAGTGAACATCAAATTTGTGATTGTTGAATGGTTGAATTAATAATAATAAAACAAGTTTTTCAATAATAAAGTAAATAAGTTGTTCAGGTAATAACTTTTAACACCAGTGTCTTAGAGTGCATTATGGAACCTGAGAACAAACCCACCTGCACAAAGGTACAAATTTTGCAGGTTTTCCCATTTGTCCTGCACTCAACAGTAGCAGTCATTTTTCTCCTTCTTAGTAGCTGTTGCAGCGCTGTGGTTTTGACTTCCAGCCTGGGAACAATGCTGATGACACCGATGTTTTCAGCTGCTGCTCAGTAATGTTTAGTCTGACCAAGGACTATCTGAGCCTCGTGCTCTCCCAGGGAGGAAGGGAAGCCGGGAGGAAGCAGAGACAGGACACCTGACTCAAACTAACCAAAGAGCTATTCCATACCACAGCACATCATGCCCACTATACAAACTGGGGGCAGTCACCTAGAAGGCTTAGATCACTGCTAGGGTCGGGCTGGGTATCGATCAGCGGGGGGTGAGCGGTTGTGTTCTCTCCCTGTTGTTTCCCTTATTATTATTATTATTGCTGGAAGCAGCAGTGGTTTGTATTATACCTTAGTTACTGGACTGTTTTTATGTCAGCCCGAGGGAGTTACACTCTTTTGATTCTTCTCCCCATACTCGGGGGGGGGGGAGGAAGAAGGGGAGGAGGAGTGAGCAAGCGGCTGCATGGCTGAGTTGCTGGCTGGGCTTAAACCACAGCACCATTCCAGGTGTGTTTTGGACATAAGGTTCTTTGCTCCACTGCTGTGGCATCCCACCCTGCTAATGAATTTGAAAACTACTTTTCCCCCTCAGAACTTGAATTTTAATGCAAATATCCTGTCTGCTCTATTTCTATTGGACACTTCTGTTTTTCAATGTTGCCTTTGGTTTCAGGGTGAAAGACTTGTCTATATTTTTGCAACTTAGACCAAAACTAATTAATTAGTTAAGCATCCAACTATTCCAACTTGCTTTTGATGTCTAAATTTCCAAGACATAAACTCCAACAATCTCAGCAAATGAAAACAAGAAAGCAGGGGGGAAAAAAAAGTCTCATTTTTTTCCCCCTAAAAGGCTAAGCTTTATTTTTCTCTTGTTGGAAAAACAGTACTCATTAAAGGAATTGAAGATGTTACTAAAATTGCCTCTTGAGGCAGCATGACAAGCCCAGCAGTAGTATACATGAGTTTTTTCCACTGGAGCTTCTTGCAAAGAAAAATAACTAATTTTCTTACTCAAACTTGTACCCAATTGTCATCCTCCCTCTCTCTGTGTTTTGTTAAACAGGTATCAACTGGAAATACTACCCTTGATTGATGACCAATTCATCTGAATATAGTGAGTATTAATTCACTTCATGCTCGGAAAAAACCTACTAGTGAAAATCACGTATATTGCCAAGGAAATTGTATGTCTGCTCCTTGAGAGAGCATGGGAAGCAAATCATAGCAAATAATGTAACAAGCATTCCCTTTATGTGTTAGAATCACAGAAGGGTGGATTTGTTTGGTTGCTGGTTGAAGTATTTTGGTTTGAATATGTGCTAAATATCTACCTCGACATGAAACTCTGTGGCTCTCTGAGCATTTGTGTTATTTAATACTTTCTGAATGGAATTGAATTTCAAAAGAAAATTGCTATTTGGAAAAGAAATATTGAAACACTTGGTCTAGAAAATAAAGCTTTCTATTTTTGCATTTTCCCACATTAAATATATTGATCTTTCCAAAAGTGCATATATTCATATTATACTTCCTTTCTTATAATAAAATATTTCTTGAATTTTATTCCTTAAAGTATTTGACCATTCAGCATTCACTTCTCAATAATTTCAGCAGCTTGGTATGATCATTTTTAGAGCAGACAAATTAATTCTGGTCTTCCAGTCACCAAATGGAGAAATAGAAGTTTGATGCTTTCTCAGGTAACTATCCCTCTCCCTTCTCAGTATCCTGCTTCTGAAGAAACTGAATTTCCTATTGGAAAAATCGTTCAAATGGAAAACTCTTGCTGGACTCTGCTCATTGCAGTTTGGGAAACACGTATAAATTTGCACTGGAGAATGGAAATCTGCAGTATGCGATCTCTTGAGTAGGTTTTACAAGAAGAGCTATGACTGATTATTATGCTAATATTGTTAATGAACTTTTCATCTTGAAGGATCCCAAAAACTTTACAGACTGCAGAGATCTCTCCCACTCCCACTGAAATGCAGCCAGCTCTTCAGGCTGTTCTTTGTGACTTGGTGTTACTCAATAGTAGAAAATAACCTCTGCCCGCCTCTACACCGGTAATGTTTAGAAATGCAAAAAGTAATTACTAAGTTGGACTGGAGCCAAGGCACTGGTTCTGACACTCTTGTTCCTGCGAGTTAAAAGTGCTATAGTATCTTTAAGTGGCCATAAGTCAGAGCTTGGGTCCGGCTTCTTATCAGAAACACGGAGGCACTGGTACAACACAGAGTCTCAGGGGAGGACGGGAGCTACTGCCTTACCCCCAGTGTGGTTTCTTGTAGCGGCTCCAAGTTTTACTTGGAGTCTGTCCCACTGGAAACTGGGCTGATGTAACCCTGCTTGTCTTGTAAAACTGAATGCAGCTATGACCTGACTTGCAGATGGTCACCGCGCTGTTGTTTGCAATGGTTAGGCATGTGAACAGATGACACTCTTTAAGTGTGACTTTTGTTTCTGGAGATAAATGGTGACTTTTTGTGCTGTTAAGAAATCTGTGCTTTTTCTTTGCATGCATGTTGGGAGTTTACCTGGAATATGTGTGTATTTCCATCTACCAAGTGTTTCAACTGTACATGGAGCACAGCTGCGCTCCCATTCCTAATGAGATGTTTTATGAAAAAATGCCAAACCAATTGATGCACTGAACTTTAGAAAGATTCAATTTCTAATTGTTTGGATCGATAGAAGGAGCCAAGATTTCTTAGCAAGGTTCATTCCCTCTAATTGATACTCATTTAAATTAACTGGTGTTTGCTGTAAACCATCTTGCTGCATGAAATGCTGTTCTGCTACAGAAGCAGTGATGGTTTAATTGACAGAAGGAAACACTGCCTTTTTGATGGTTTTATTTGGAGTTTGAAGTCCGTTCAAGTGACTTCACAGATTCAAAAATAAATCAGTTGATTTCTATGACTGCCTATAGTTAATCAGCATGTGGCATTTGGTCTGGAATTAGAGAGGCATTCTCACATTGTTTTAAAAGCCTTAAATTTAGGTATCATTAAGGAAAAGATGGGGAAGAAGCATCTGCATTTTAAGTGGTCTTCTGGAGTGCTTGAAACTTTGAGGTAGTAGCTTAATGCCAGGTGCCTTCAGCATCTGAAGAGCTACTTTCTGCTTCTAAGTAGGATCAAACTTTGCTGATACAAAGGCAGCTGGGGCTGATGCCTGACCTGGGGTGATGGGCTGTGCTATCTTCTTTGGGCATTGATTTGGTAGAGTGCTTAAGCATTTGTTTAATTTTCAACAGAGAAGGAGATCTAGTCAACTGTTGACACTTCTGAGGTTTATCACCTGGTAGATCTTGGGCTTTATATGTTCCCCTCGGGAATTTGACCCGAGCAAGGACTTTGGGAACAGTCTCCAGGATTTCAGTTTAGTCCTTGCTTTTGAGAAGACCACAACCAAATAGGGGAGCTGTTAATGGTAAACGTATTAATTTAACAAGCAGTAAACAAAGCTCCTGCAAACCAACTTATTTTGGAGCGATATGGAGAAGGTGGCAGAAAATCACGGGCAGAGCTTTGCCGCCGTGGGATACTCCTGGATCTCTTCTCCTTTTTGCTGCCTGCTTGAAAAGCTGTGGGAGAGGGAGGCTATCCCACAGGACCTCTACGTGACCCCAGTCCTACCCTGCCAGCGACTATGTGTGTGCTTGCCCCCGTCATGGCAGCGCATGAACGGCTTGACAGAGTTTACAGCTTTCTGGCTTATTTTAAGTACTCTTGGAATCTTTCACATCCTCCAGCAAACCGGGGCAGGCTGACCTCTAAGCCACATAATCTGAGCATAAGTTAAAAAAGAAGCCCAGAATTTTCCCCTTCCCAAACAGCACCGCTGCCGACGGTCTCTGATCCAGCTTTAATGTTTAATTGGATGACCGGGTTTTAAACAGAGCATTCTTTAACCCTGCTGACACCGCCTGTTCCCCATCCCCCTGCCCAACAGCAGCCTCACTCCAGTTATCAAAGTGTCATTAGTAGAGACAGCTGCCTGTAAACAACAGGAATGTCAACACAACTGTCTCGGTCAACAGGAATTTAACTTTAATCTGTTCATTACTTGAAGATACATCATCCTCTTTCTGCTCTGTTATCTACATCACTTGCAGACAAAGGCGGAGAACAAATTGACGGCGGGGAAGGCAAGGGGGTGGACAGGTCCTACCTCGGCCAAGCTGGTTTTGTTCCTCATTTCCAGGGTCCCCGTCTCCCTACCCCCTCTTCGTAACCCTTTGCAAGTTCCCCTCCTGTATATGTATATATATTTGCCGGATTGCGGGAGGAGGGGGGTCAGGAGTTCCTTGTTTAGCTGGAAACAGATACTACATATTTATAAATGTAAACTTGGAGGGCGGCCAGACTCCTGCATTTAAGTGATTAACAAATGTTTCCCTTCAAGTGGACACCTCTTGTTCTAAATATATTTGACAAGAATGTAAAGAGTCAACTGGAGGGTAGAAAGGGCAATACCGCAAAGCATTCCCTTGCACAGGCCTGGGCTCCGCGGCCGCCGATGCCGACGGGTGCCAGCCGAGCTTTAAGGCGGGCAGGCTGCCAGCGCAGCCCGGCCTCCCCGCTGTTTAACGACAATGGATTTACTGCTTCTCTGCATATTGGTGTTATTTTGTGTAAACAAGGTTAACTCTCCTTTTAAATTAAATACACCACCTGGTGACTGAATGCCTGACCTTGGCAGGCGGTTTTCACCTGGGCTCCAAAGAGGGTGGGTATCCCCCGGCGGTGCTGCGCTGGCCTTTCCCACCCGCTGGCTGCCTTTAATGCCTCGTCCTGTAAAAAGCATGTCTGTGCGGTGAGGAGCGTTTGAGGCTGCACCCACCTCCAGATGCACAGGACATCCAGGAATAGGAAGCTATTACTTATAAGCAAGAGTGTTATTCTTCTCTCTTAACCTTGTAGCTTATTATTCTTGTCCACCCTGGACTTTCCGTTTCCATCCTGCTTCTCCCACCCCCCAATAGCTCTCTTGCTTGTTTAAAACACATCTGATCTTCCTGGATTTTCAGTTTTGCCTGTGACCAGAAGGGAAGTTTCTGCCCCTGGTCCCCTTTTCCCATTAAACATGGGCAAACTTGAGAGCAATCTCCCTTTCCCCTTTTCAAATGATAATGTGGAAAAAGAAGTATTCTTACCTTTGACAGAAGTATCTAAACTTTTTCACTTCTAAAGCTTTATCTGTCACGCAATAAGATGTTCCAAAGGTAGCTGATTCTGCTGCCTTTGATATCTAAAAGTGCCTCTCTGCCTCTCTGTTAGGGCTGAAGTAATTCATCATGCAGTGTTAATAGTTAAGAAAATCCTATGCCAGCTAAATAAATCTGAATTTTATGCATTGCAATTAAGAATCTACAGCTAAATAGTAGCTATGTAGTCCAGTAAAGCTCTTGAAGACGCGAATATACGGACTGTAGAAAGCCCACAAATGCTGTAAATGAAGGATGTTTGTAAACTCTGCAGGAGAACTGAGGCCCACTGGGCCCAGTGACACGCGGACCTCATAAATTTCACAGCAAAGTACACACGAGGCCAAAGAACCCACTGGTGGCACAGATATAACATTCAGTGGGTCTTAGCTAGGAAGGACAGCAAACCTGGGGGGATCAGAGGGACTGTTGGCTCTCTGCGTGATGGCACCAAGTTCCTGATTAAACACAATTCAGCGTAGGTATGCTGGCAGGACTTCTATGTCATTTTCATTAAACTATCTCATTGTTGGAAGTAAATTGGTCTTAAGGTCCTTTCCAACCCTAACTATTCTGTGATTTTTGTAGCCTGACAGTGTTGGCATTTACCTTTTAGTTGTCCAGTTTAAATGGTGGCTTGCTCTTCCAAGGCTGACATCCCTTCCTAGATGTGAACAGGTCAGTCAATACATATTCATCTTCCAGTGAATCCCTGGAGGGTGCCCACTGCTATGTGCTTCTTTTCTTAAATGCTGGAACTCAGTGATATCCTTTGATGGCAAAATTGCCAAACTATTTGAACCAAGAGAATTTAATTTATTATTTCTAATCAGCTGCTTTCAGTCTGACTTGATTTCCCCTTTGTGCTGTGAGAAAATGGAGTTAAGAGTTTTCTGTTTTTCCTCCTGGAAACTTTACAGAGAAATCTTAATAATTTTAAACAAATATTGAAACATCCAGATAAGAGCACGCAGTTGGATAATGAAATGGAGATGATGAGAAATAATCTGAGAGACTTTATTTAGACTAATAGCGATAAGACATTTTTTAAAAGAAAGTCCAGACACATAGGTGCAAAATATGTAAAATACTACGCTATAAATACATGTGCTAAATACAGCTTTCCCTAAGCATTTTTGGAAAGAATCCCCTTAGTCGGTGACTAACTGCCAGAACATTTTCTGGTTTTACATTAAAAAATGCTGCACATTTAGAGGTGAAACCTTCAAGTTTCAGCGCAAAGATATTGTCCAGCTCGTAGGCAGTGTGCCTGGAACTAGGCAAAGGCCATTCCAGTGCTGGGGAAAGTGATAGAGTTTTAAGTGAGGAGCAGAAAGCATTTTTTTCAGAGAGCTGCCACATTTGTTGTACAGATAAGGCTCGTCTAATTAAACTATCGTTGCAAAGTCCCCAGATTCCCCAGGCTGTTCTTTTGCTCTTAGCTGGAGTTTGGATTTGATACTCCAAGAAATGGAGTCTCTTTGAACTCTCTCCTTTCTGTGTTTCAAGGATTGTTCTCATCTGTGCTATAAAGAGCCCCTGTTATCTACAACAGAGTGCAGCAGCGTCTATCCAGACTGGACCACACAGTGATAGAGTTGAATGATAGCTCAGATTCATTTGCTCCCTCCTGTCTGTTTTCTCTCATACAGAATTCTCTCTCCATAGTCTTACAGAGCAGAATTTCTTTTAATGAGGTTTATGATAAGCTCCTGATGTCCTTTTCCTGCTTGCAGAAGCTGTTTGCTAGAGGATTCCCTTTTTGTTTCTTTAACAGCCAGAACTAAAAGCAGTTCTGTCATCACAAAGTGTCAGCACCGTTGCTGGAGCAGGAAAGTGGTAAGATTGTATGAAACTCAGCCAGGTGCAATGGCCAGTACTTAAACCTTCAGAAGAACGGTCTGAGCAAGTCAGTTTTGAAATAACTCGCCTGATGAAAGGTTTTTTCCTCTACATCCATCACTTTGTATTCATTCCACAGTGTGTGCACCTGAACTGACACACATGTGAATGTAGGCATTTTTGGTTCCTTAAGGTACAAAGCAGACATGAAGCACCATACGAGTTACATATCATAAACAGAACAAGAAGTACTGCTGAATATGGGATATGATTTTCCCTATAAATACATCGTAGAAATAAAGGAGTGAGATACAGTTGTTGTTTAAATTAGAAAACTGTGCTGGCACACAAACAAATGGGATGGTGAATAAATCTAAGTCAGCAATTAGAAAAAGATTTCTAGTCAGTGGAGGACTTGTACTCTTGAATAGAATCATAGAACCAGTCTCAACAAGGTTGGAAAAGACCTTTAAGATCATCAAATCCAACCATTAGAATAGTCTTTTAATACGTGCAGTTAAGGCAAATAATGAAACTTGGAGTTCAGTGCATTTATAAATGGGAATACACAACGTAGATGCATAGTAGAGAACTGGGTTTACTGACATTGGAAGTTCTTTTGTCTTTATGTTACATTATTCTATCTAATTATTGTGTGGCACTAACCTTCAATAGGACCTTTATTTTTTTCAGTTTTCTGTTTTAACTTTGTGGTACTTAAAATAATTTGGTTAAAATTTGGCATTTTTGGCCTGGAAATCAGCACTTCTTTCCTCTTTAAAAATGCTTCAGATTGAAATTGTCCTGGCATGTTACAGAAAACCTTGTTCTGCTCATGCATTTTAGACTAGCTTAGTGTTTTCATCTCTGGATGGGTAGGAATGAAACTTGATAGAGTGGTTCTCTGTGCAATTTGTTGCCCTATGGATAAATTTGCCCCACTTTTCACCCAGCTTCTAAGATTTTGAGGAAGAAAAAAAACAGTTCACACATGGTCAGCAGAAACTCAGTGGAGTTCAGTAGCCAAGTTTCCCGATAGTGCATGCACTGAATAGGTGCCAGGTTTTGTATGTATAAGCAAATTGCATATGTATTATGACTGAGAAGAGAGTGAGACTTTTAGTGTCTGGGATTGGAGGGACTGAGCTGGGCCTCTGCAGAAACTTCCTCCTCCTCTTTTCTGAGAGCTGTTGTGATGCCAGGACTAAGAAGAGATAGTTTTCTTGCTACTTAACTCTTCCCATCTGGAGCTCGTGCTGTGTGGAGGACAATGAGGAATTCTGACATTTGCTAAATGTTGTGGAACCATCAAGAGTGAACCAGGGAGGGACCTTGGGGTATTATCTAGTCCTATTCTGTGCTAGGACAGGTTAAGCAATAGTCTGGACAAAGCTTAACTGTGCTGCTTTTTCTTAACAGCCTTTAGTCCCACAGGTCCCAAAATGGTCTATTCTAGCACTCAGCTATATTCAAGGTCTTTAAATATTCTTTGATATCTCCCCCTAATCTTATTAGCCTGAGTGAACATGTAAAATAGTTTGTTCTTTTCACCTTTATTTCTTGTTTTATATTTTTGAAGGCTGTTATCATTCCTTTCCTTCTCTTGTTGAGTCTGAGCAAATTTAAGTCCTCAGTATTTCCACACTGGGGGAAACGAGACCTTTTCTATTTAGTACCAACCTTTCTTGCAATGCAGACCTCAGTCTTCCAGCTGGTACCTGAAGCTGGGAAGCACCAGATGCTCTACAGATTGCCCATCATTCCAATAAGACATTTTCCTTTTTTCCCCTAACATTGTTGATTCAAGTTTAATCTGTCACTAATGGTATTTCCTAGATCACCTTCCACAGTAATGCTGTCTTTTCTACAGGATGCAGCATTTTGCGTTAGCCCTTCCTGAACCACATGTTGGTTTATTTAGGACCATTCCTCTAATTAGCCAAGATGATTCTGTATTTAATATTGGTCTCCAATCTGTCTGCAGATCCTACTGGTTTGATATCCTCTCCTAGTCAAATAACTCCATTATCTCTGCCATTACAATGTTATTTGTGAAGTTTTGGGGACTTGGCAAGCTTTATGAAGCAATATAAAACTTTGAAGGATTTGTTGAGATTCGTAAACAAGCTAATAAATACAGTCACTGATGTCCCCGATGTTGGAAACTTATAAACTCTCCCATGCAGACACACAAACGGTATTTTTGGCAAAAGGACGGCAAAGTGACTTTTGAACACAGAGGGTGCATGTTGGAATCAGGGCAGTGCTGCTCTCATTCAGCTTTTCTTATCTTCTGTGCTTCTCTGCAGTGTAATAATGCCAGTTACAGAGGCTTGGAAAAACAAGAAAACTTGAATAAAATGTAGTGGGTCTATTGGGATTTCTCTGCATGTAGTGTGCTCCAGTTTCTCTCTCTCTCTTCCTCTTCCCTTGCTTTCGCTTGCCTTGTATTACTTGATGTGTGTGTGTACCTGTGTATGCGTCCATGCCAGCTAGATGCCAGCAGAAACCAAATATAAAAAATTGTTAATTTGATCTTTCTTTCTCTGTCTGTGTTCCTTTCTGAAGTTCCTATTGTTTCTGATAGTCCTCTTGCCATGGGGACTGGATTTTTGCCAGCTGGGTGCCAAAAGCCAGTAAAAATAAATAGATACATACTAGGGATTGTAGAGATTAAAATACCTACCATTCTGAATTACCCAGGGGTAATATAGAAATACCATTTTGTTAAAGGTACTTGATCTGCTTTTATTAGACACAGGATTACTGATGAATGAACAAAAGGAGAGATAATTTTTTAAATCCTGGGTTAATAGTTTATGTCTATCTTTTTCACCTCTTTTTTGAAAAGATGAATGTGGTAAAACCCCAGATATTTCCTGTGACTCACCTAAGAGAGAAAAGAAAAAGAGTCAAAGGTAGGGCAATAAATACCTTTGCTCCTGCAAACTGGGTGATTACCTTAAAGCAAAGAAAGAATACAGCTTTTCCTCTGAAGTTGGACTGTACAATCTTGCATTGTACAAATTTGTTAGCAGGTTGACCATGTGTCTCAATGAGACCAATCTATCCTTGAATAAGCACTTCTATCTCTTCCATATCCATGGGCAAAACCAATGTTCTGGAGCTAAGATTTTGTACTTAACTATAAGATAGTTGAGTGGATTTTGCTTTAATAAGATTAAACAGAGCATTCATTTATCTGATCCAGGTAAAGTTGGAAGTGCAGGGGCAGGAAGAAAAGTAACTGTAGGGAAGAGGTTAGGGTGAAGGTAAGGAATCAGTAAACAGGCACTGGAGGTTACCCTTTTGGTACTGTTGCTGCATATTCATCTCTGCCTCAAACATGCCGATTATTTGTGGAAAAGATCAGTTTGCAGATGTCATCTTCCATTGGCAATAAAATACAACAAAACCGTTGCTCAGAAGCTCAGTGAAAGGCTGCAATGCTACTCTCTTATTTCTTTACAGGGCGAACTTTGTCTTGACAACAACTACAGTAATCAAGTTTATGTAATTTGCAAGAGCTGCTGTCTTTCAGTAACATGAATGAAACTACACAGAATATTTCGCACAGGCTTTCAGTATAAACAGGTGTGTTGGACTAACAATGAAACACATATTGATAACAAAGAAAGTAGTCTTCTGGGACCAAGGGTTATTCCCTGCCTATCTATGAAGGAATGCTGTGGAAACCCCTATTGCTAGGAGCTGCCACAGCACTACAAAATGAGGCATGCAACGTCATTTTGACTGGGCAGGAGGTAGGCTTCATGACTGAGTAGATCTTTAAATTCTTTATTCCATCACTCTTGTTTTTGCCCCCGTTAGCATGGTCCTTTCAAATATTTCTCCCATAGAAAGATACCTCCAAGACAAATTGGCCTTGCAAAGAGTAATGGCTAACCTAATCAGGTTCTCCTGTGTGTTTTATATGAAGGCCACAGGTTCCCAAGGATTATATGGCAACAGCAGAATAACAGAACAATGGGCAAGTTTGAGATCAGATGCTTCCTCTATTGTTTCCAAAGCAAACAGCTCCAGGAAACATGCTGTTCCCTGTGTTAGAGGTCTGTAGAAAGACCTTATTACACTAAGTATACTACAGGAGATACAGAAGCAGATCAATATGTGGCTAAGTGTTTTAGCCTCACTTTTATTATGTTTGACAGTGATGACAACATCATGTGTATGTCACATATAAGATGACTAATGTGTGTACATGTGTGAACCCCTTGAATAAACTGCTTTTCCCACTAACTTTTAGGGAAGAGCAAGCTCCCTGAGAGCATGGATTGAATCTAAAAACCAAATAAAGAATCAAACAAACCCCAAACTAATTTCAGGTCTTATGAGAAGCTGCAGTGGTATCAATGTCTGGAAACATCAACCACAAGTGGTTTCAATCCAGAATGATTTCCAGGAAATACTTGTCTTAAGTTGTGCTTAAGAAAATGTGTCATCAGGATGTTGTGCATGTTCTCGACCCACAGGAGGGTGAGGAACACTGCAAGGCAATGTGAGAAAGTAAGGAAAGGAAGCAAGATCTTGTTGTGCCAGGTGATGACTTTCTCTTAGGTGAAGATTCCCTCCAACACACTAGAAGTGAACCAACCAACATGAGCCATTTTCCTGTAGAGAGCTCAGTCTCTGTAGTAGGCCAGCAGCCAGATGAGGGGTTTTAAAGAAGAGTTATGGCAGTTATAAAGAGGGAAAAAATTTGCAAACACTGATAATAATACTCCTACACAGGAAGGTTTGAGCCAGTCACACTACTCCCCCCCCTTTTCCAGCGAGATTCAGAGTTACATAGGAACAGGAGATTGTTTTGGCTGGGATTAGATAGCACAGATGGTACCAAAATGTGTAACACCTACCACAAGTTCTTTAGTTTCGTATCATCTGCACAACAGTTCTTCTTGGCCTTTTAACAGTTCATTGAATGGAGGAAGAGGAGAAAAAGACATGGGGCAATTTCTGGAAATGTGCATGTTTTATTTTATCTTTTGGGGAATCCATATAGGAGCATGTAGATAGGCTCATATAAAATCTTGTATATATCTTCTGTGAGATGGTGTGAAACTTCACTTGGCTCTTTCAAGAATCCCCAAAACTTGGCAAGTGAATCTCACAACACATTTGAGAATTACATCAGTAATCATCTTGCAGATATATACAACGAGGTACAGGAATTTTAACCAGTTTCCCCAGAGTCACCATAGGAGTTTGTAGCTTGGGCAGCTCTTATCTCCAAGGAGCTTCCCAGGAATCCCATGAACATTTTTTTCTGCCCTGACATAAATTGCATCAGCCTTTGGCTTCCTTCTGTGACTTTGTATGTCTTCTACATGACCTACAATAAAACTTTCTCTTCTTTTCCCAATTTTTCAAATAAATTTTATTGTAACAATTCATCTACAGTTTGTGATCCCAGGAATATTTTACTGCCGATTCTAATACCATGTTTTATTCAATTCCTCTAGTTGTCATGTTCCTCTACAAAAGACACTCAATTTCTGTGGTTTTAATAGGTTTTTCCAGGGGTCCAGAAGAAAGGGAATTGAAAATACATCTCTTTGTTAGGGAAAAATACAAAAATTTCTAAACACAGGCACTGATGTGCTACTGTGATGGATGTACTGGAAATAACGAGACTTCCAGGTTGCGGTTTTCCACGTTCCCTGTTTGATTTGATTGCAGCAGGTACTCAACACTCCTAGGTAGCTTCAAAATAGTCATTGTGATGTTATTTAACAATTAGGCTGAAAGCATAGAGCATTCCCTGCAAACTAACTAGGAAGAGCTGATGGCCTAAATCCTGTCTTTTGAATGCTCAGCCACACAATAGAAAAGCATTTGAGATATTTTTCCCTAACTAATGAGAGACCTTTAGCTACACAGAGTAAAGGAAGACACTGGGTCTCCAGATTAAATAGGGAACTACCTGCCTTAGGACTTCTAAGATGGTTAATGCTCAGGGAAGGATCACTCTAACCACATTTACAGTGAACTCCCTATGGATATACTACTTGTGAAGAAATTACATTTAGAATAACGATGAAACATTAGTTAGTAAATTAGGTCTGAAAAATATATCTGTGGAAAAGAAATACAGAGTTTTCAACATGTCAAGAATATGAGGAAAATGCAAGGTGTAATTCAAAGTCATTATACCACTTGCTGTAAATATGGCTTTCATAATGCCAGCCTACTCATATACTCAGATAACCCATCCTATTATTCTGGCAGCTACAGGACTCCTGAATCACACCTACTTGAACCTGAGGGATTAGAGGTTTTGCTTTTTAAATAGCGTAGGTGCTGGGCTGGCCACATTTTTCAGACCTCTTTGGAGAAGCAGGATTGATTCTTTTTCTTTTATTTAAACAAAAAAATCATTCAGGGGCAAAAAAAATAGACATAAGCGAGCCTCCTCCTTTTGTAATTGTGTTTTTGAAAATCAGACACGTAAAATCTTTTGTAGCTGTGGGCTTGAAACTCTCTTTTGTGGAAACACTGGTGCACTGTAATTGGTTGAGTACTGCTATCCAGCCTGAGAGGGTGACCTTTCACACTCTGCCCTAAAAGAACACTATAGAAAGAGAGGTGGCGTAATCTGGGTTAAAGGCTTCTTACTAACATGTTGAGAGCTTGTTTCACACACACACAAACAGTTGCACGAAAGCCCCAGCCTGATGATAACTTAGCACTTTAGCATGGTGCTCTTGAGACAGCCCTCTTCTGAGAGAATAAAGAAGGGCCCCTTAGTTGAAATGCAGGACTGAAGCTCTTCATAACCACTGGGCAACTGTTACGAGGGAAAAAAGAAAGTTAAAAGAGATGAGAACAAAAGGGGCTATCCTTGTTACAAGGCTCTGGTTCTAGACCTGAAAAACTCCTCTCCCCTAATCTTTGTATTATTTTTCTCTGTATAGCCCCAGGTTTTGACAGTGAAATCTCTTGTCTTTCTGGGCAGGCATATTCAGTGCTGTTTAAGAGTTCATGTGACCACCTTTTTGTAATCACTTTGTACGCAGAGAAAGAAGAAAGAAGGTGAGCATCTTTGCTTATTTGATTAAAAAGTGAAAAGGATGGGTTATGTCTAAGGTTGGAGAATTAGAACCAAGATGTATCTTGAACAGTTTAAAGACACTAATCACTATGCTGTTATATTTAGCACATAGGAACTGGTAAAGGTGTGCTTGCCTAGGCTGTGTGCAGACATGAGACTTTTGCGTTTGACTTCAGAGGGACAGAAATCAGCAACATCGGTGAAAGTCCTGGGTGCCACTAGTGCAATATGATCCTTTTGCTTGCAAAGCCTCCCAAGAGCTAGCCATGTGCCCTGGGCTGGTGAGTCAGATGAATGGCTGCCTGTATCAGTAACCCCCTTGCCTCTCCATATTTTAATGCTTCAACACTGATTAATATGGCACATCTGTCTCATGCAGCTTGTCACTTTGCATTTCATTTTCCCACCTTCTTTCCTTTTCTTTTCCATATGTTCCAATTTTCTTTCTTATAAATACCCACATAATCAAGTAACTCTGCTATTACAAATTATCTGCATATTACTATTGTATGTTAATGTTATCAAATTGTTACACCCTGTCAGTGATTCTTGTTAGAGGAAAATGAAGGATATTTAGAAATTGCTTTAATGCAGTTTCTTATCTGCTCATATCCCATATAAAGCACAAAGTAAAATTAGATGATGAAGTTCTATATTTATCACAATATTAGACTCTCTCATAAAGGAATTTCTTCTGGCTAACAGTTCATATGACCAGGGAGCTCCAAAGTCAGTGATAAAAATCTGGTTTGACTGTGGACCTTATGGACTATAGTAATCTTCCTTAACTTCATGATGTTGCATTTGAGGTAGCACAAAGTGCCCGAGTTCTTTCTTTAGTGTTCCTTTTAGCTCTATGCTCTTTGTGTCCTCTGCGCAGAGTTAAGCTTCGTTAGCTGTTGTCTACATTTCTGACAATACTGACTCATTTTCAGTGTTCTTAATTACTGGTTTGGTACTTTTTACTTTGAAATTTTTCAGGAATGGCAACTCAGTTTACACCTCTCTAGCCCAGAAAGAATCCCCAGAGATATAATAGAGATTGCAACCACAAGGTGACTTGGCTTCATCATGGAACTGGTCATCCATGCTGGTGGACCAGCCCTGAAGGGAGCCAACAAGAAACTGATCACTCAGAGTTGCAAAATCTGATTCTCAACAAAGCTTATACAACACTGTTGAAGTTTAGTTTCTTGTGGGTTAAACTTGACCTCTTTGCCTTTGGAGACTGAGGTTCAGGTTCCATTAATTTACCCTCAAAAATGCATTTGATGAGTTCATCACAGCCTGTGCTGGGGATATTTTGCCACAGCACAAAATCACCACACAATACAGCGTGATTGGCAGCTGCTTCCTAATAGTGGCCCATGGCTGTGGTAGGAAAGGTTGCAGCTGCTCATGATGGAGAACCGTTGGCAGTCAGTGATGCGGACTTGCTCACAACGTCCTTTTGAACTGTGCAGAGCACTGGCTAGCCTTCCAAATCTCTGTCCTGGGGTTCACCCAATTCTTTGCCTCACACCTACAATTTGGGAAATAAATTGCTTTACTCCTTAGAGATAAGCTAGTTTACACGCAGGAGCAATTGGGATTCCAGAACGTATTTATTAGATGCATCTACACAGAGAAACGCTATCATTTAAAGAAAAGAAAAGGAAAAGGAAGCTGCAAATTTTATTTCTAAACCTTTCTACCAGGAAGGGTGACGAAATTTAGGGAAATGAGCCACAGCTGAGATGCCTGGCAAATTACTCTCATGGAATCTATAAAGTGAGTTTATTTGTGCCATCTTTTACAGGAAAAGCTGTGTGTGAGTTTTGTAGCACTGCCACTGGGGTTGCTGAAACACCCGGCTGGTGATCAACGTTTTGGATGCTCATGAATAACCAGAATACAAGCACCTTAAGCACAAATTCAACAAAGGTTTTTTCAAGTTCATCATCACATATGAGATTGCATCATTCATAGTGGCATTTATAGCCATCAGTACTATACAACCCATGGTAACAGATGACATTGCATGCTGAAAGAGGCCATGAAAGGTCTTTCATACTGTTTCCTGCTCCTAATGACAGCTTTTACTGCCAGTTAGGATAGAATCCAAACACATGAAGTCATGATGGCTGTAGGTGTTGATTTGGATATGAAATGTATAACCTAGCTTATGCAGTACCAGTTAACAGAGGCAAATTTTTCAGTGCATGTGCTGTATGAAGAGCTGGAGAAAACTATAGGTGAAGGGACAGAGAGTATGGGCATGAAATAGGATCTTATTACCCTTTCAGCAAACAGTTTGATGTACAGAAGTATTTTGTGCTAAAAATATATTTGGATGCCCACAATACATAACCATTTGGACATTGTGCCCTTTGGAGTCTATTCCAATTTATCATAAGAGAATATACACGTCTGTGGGTCCAACTAGTAGGTATCTCAGCTGGATGTGTGTGACGTTTATATCTCTTTGTATCTGCGTTTTTGTTTGGGTGTGTATATTCTGCATGTGTACGTTCATGTTTAGCAAAAACTTCCACATCTATAGAAAGCTCATGAATATTTCATAGCTTTTGTCCATGAATTCATTCCTGAGTTTTATAAACAGTGATAATTTGAAACAATAATGTCTGAAAGGTAATACCACTTTACCTGTGAATGACCTCTTTCTCTTTTTGTTTTCCCTAATTTGACTATGTTTTCCCAAACTGTCTGTGTTTACTGATCTATTCACTTTTACTAAACCTGGGGCATTAACAGCAGGAAAGTGCAAGTATATATACACATATTCACTATGTATAGTTACATCTTTTCCAGCCTACAGCTAACGAGAGACCTTTAATTGCACTGAAATATGATCTCTGCAGGGCAAATCTGTTGGTCAGTGCAAACTTCAGGCCATGCTGTGCTGGATGGGTCCTGCTTTGCTGCTTCCCAGGCTGAGCCTGCTGCTGATAGCTCGTGGCTGGGCGGTCTTGCATTCCTTTTTGGACTATAATGTGCATGTGTGTGTGTGTATGTATGCATGTATGTATGTGTAATAAGCAACATAGGGTAATCCCCTTCTGATGACAGAAGCTTCAAGTGTTTACAAGTAGCAGACCTGTTCTTAGGTGCCTGAGGTAACCATCTGTAAGGTGCAAGGTAAAGAAATAATTAATTACACTTGCTGGTTAAAATGGGTGAAATGATATATGATAGCATGCTTTTATTGCAAGTGCTTTGATTCAACACCAGACAGGGGTTTTGGTGAAAGAAGTGTCAAGACATGGAGTATTTTTCTGCAGTCAAAGGTTGGATTTAAGTAATCACCCAGGGCAATTTTACCCGTATCAGATGTTCACAACTGCAGTGCGTATAGGGGGGAGGGAAAAAAGTGAAAGATGGAAACATAGAGGAAAAACAACTCCTAAATTCTGAACATGTAGTCTTGCTGAGTAACCACATTCATAACAGTGTGGGAGTGATTTGTTCTGACAACAGAAGTCTGCTAATTTTGCTGAATTAACAGCACTACTAGCAGTAGGTGGAGGAGAAGAGGAGAAAGAGAGAGAGATTTGTTATGGACATTCTCAGGATTATTGATGACCAGGTGATATAAAAGATATGTAGTCTACAGTATCACAAAAGGTTCTGTTGCATCCTCCTGGTGCTTTGCTTGAGCAACAGAAAACCTGGAGCAACTTCCTTGAAAGAGTAAGATGCATATTTATATTTTAAATATAAAGCAGGCTTACATTCACTAGCGAAAGGAAAAAGCTTAGAAAAATCATCTTGGATTCCTTCTAAAGCAGAGGGCATTTCACTAAGGGTCCTTAATTTAATGTAAACTTTTTTTATTCCTCACATGTGGAAAGACATGAGTGCAAAATTATTCTCTACTGAAAAGATTAATATGTGCAATGCAAACTTTGGAATCCACTTGGATAACCCCAAGCTTCCAGCTGTTGTTTATGCTATTAGTTAGAAAATCCCAGTGCCATTCTTTTAAAACAAAATTAATAATAATAAAAAGAGGCTCTATTGAGTTAAGTTTGTGGAATTATGTTAATAAGCACAATTTGCACCATGCAGGTTTACTTTGTGGTCTGTGGTGAGTTTGTAGAGGTTTTGTGAGCAAACCCAAATGTGGTGACAGCAAAACCTTTCCAAAGCACAGACTTTTATGCTCTAAGCACAGAATTTCCTTTTGTGGTCATATGTGACGTGGTTTTTGGATAATAAATGTCTGTAATAAGGTTTCCTTAGGTTGGCTCAAAGAGCCTGTGCCTCTGTTTTTAATGGCTGTCTTTGGAGGAGTTTCAGTTACATATATTTTCTTAGAATTTGAGCACTTCTTAGATTTTATAACCTAGTGGCTGATCCAGAGAGGTGTTGCTCACTCACTATTTCAGATCACGAGTGTGGACAATATACCTCTGTATTACCTTGCCTATCTTTAGGACACACTTTTATCCAGCAGAGGCATCTAAGAGAGGTAGCCGAACAGCATCCTTAACTTAATGGTCAATTGCATGTGCAGTTAAGAGCAAATCTGAGCTTCTCTATTTTTTCCTCATCAATACCAGAAGTCCCTAAAAAAGGTGGAAGGAGCTGGAGCTGCTCTGCTCTCCGCCAGGATGGCAATGCAATTGGAGCACAGCCGTCATCACTCAGGCATTCTGTACCAGGAACATATGTACAACAGAAGTTTTCCAACTTCATATTTCATAATTCCATCCTCCTCAAATCTAAACTGGTGAAAGAAGAGATATCCCCCTCATGACAGTCTGGATCGTCTAAACGGATACTATTTTTGTGGTGGAAGGGAGGGCAGAGGAAGGCACCACATTTGCTATAAAAAATGGTTTCTATTCCTACATAATAAAAAAGCAGATGAGGTACTGATTTAAAAGTGGGGGGGGGGGGGGGGG
>JASSUY010029434.1:50845-64982 GCA_032466535.1 Forpus xanthops
CCCCCCCCCCCCCCCCCCCCCCAGCAAGCTGAAAGAGGAACCAACATGTTGCCAAATTCAAACCTACCGAAAAACCCCAACAAAAAGCCCAACCACTGAAAAAACATGCCTTTTGTAAGGCACTCTTTGTCACAAATCAGTAAAAGTTGATTCCTGTAATGAATTAAAATATTCCGAAAGCTTAAAGCTTCTATCACAGTTGACCTTTAAGGCATGTAGCAGCAAAGAAGTTAATACACTTTGCACATGTTGCAGAGCAACAGGTGGTAGAAAAACCCATGCGGGCTCCTTGCATTCCTTACTTTTCAAACTGGTGGCCCCTGGTATTCTGGGATTTACACTACCTCCCCCAGGCTCTGACTGACAAGCTAATCGGTGTGCTGGGAAGCCCTGAGCTATTGATTCCACTGTAACAGAACACCTCCCCGTCAATGAAACTGCAATGAAATGCTTCAACAACGAAGAAAGGGAGGCATTAGGCTGTTGAGCAACTGGAAGAAATTTGCTTGTAGGTAGTGCGGCAGAAATGAAAAGGCTCTCGGGGGCACAAGCTTGAAAAGCCAGGTTATTAAAAAAGCCACAAAGCTGGAGTCTGGCTGAGTGGAGAAAAATAGTTATGGCTCAGTTAGGCGTATCTAAAAGGAGGAGGGAGGGGAGCGCAGCTTTCAAAATTGCGTTAATCCCCCATGTACTTAATTTCTTTTCTTTTATGGCAGCTTGTAGTATAGCAACAAGTATTCAAGCAGTTAATAATTTTAAACAGTTTAGCTTTCCGTAGGCAATATATCTTTAGCTTTAATTAAAGTTTTATTTTAGTAGGGGGAAAATATTAAAGTGACATTCTGATCATCCTCTAAGATGGGAAATATATGATAATATGAATATTTTATTAGACAACCTATTATTAAGCAGCTGGTGCAAAATTGTAGCCACTGATTAGTTTGGTTTGTTTGAAATGCAGGTCACTGCTTCTTAGTAATGGCCCAACAGTTTTCCACTCATAGTAACGACCACTGACGCACCACCTGCAAACACAAAGGTCTTAATGTCTTGTACCAGTATTCTAATATCCCAAAAGCAGCATTGGATTCCCATAGGGTCAGTCCTGTGGATGGTTCCCATTTTGGAGTAAAATGCATGCCCAGCACATTACCTGGGCATGTCTCTCAGGTGGTGAGTCTGTATTTGGATTAAGGGACCATGCTTTTTACTTCAGGAGAGGTGATGGGATGGAGATAAGAAGGTGAATGATCTTGGTCATTTTAATTGGGGTAGGAGTCAGAGAGGAGCTGTCAGAGCTGAGCCTTGTAGTTGGAATTTGGATCTGCTGTTAATTCAGGAGCCAGAGTTTGCTGACCTTCAGGCAATGTATATGTCCTATCTATTTACTCAGTCTGTCCCTGAGTGAGCTGTCAGGTTTTCTTTTGGAAAGTTCTCTCCCTGCTGTGTGGGTTGTGGAGTACAATAAAAAATGTGTGGGCCTTGATTGCAAAACAGTGCCTCGCTTAGATGGACGGATTAATTTCTCAATGACAATAAAATGGCTGATGCTGTACATAAAGTGAAAATGGCAGAAGTGGCCTTTTTGGAAATTTCCTGTCCCATCAATTATTGCAGTTGTAGGTTCAAGAATGTTGCCTTGAACAAACAATGAAGATGGCTTTTCTCACACTGTTCTTTTGTTGATGGCAGTGGTGTCATCTATCTGAGTCTGTCTATGAATATAAATGTATATAGGGGCTGTCTTCTGTCTTCCTGTAAAGGAGGGTTCTGTGTGGATGGGATGGGGAAGGTGGATGCTAAATGTTAAGCTCAGTTTGCTTGGTATATTAACCGATGTTTTGAGTATATGTGTCCCAGATTGTTCACCTTTGCCCACAGCAGCTGTGCTTGAGTACCAAGCATCTCATGACTGAGAAAGGCAGAGCTGGGGGGGCAATGCCTGGCTGGCCCCAGAGTCACAGTAACATGAACAACATCTATGAGATAAAAAAGGGAGTCAAGGAGGCAGAGAAAGTATTTAAAGGAAATAACCCTAAAAACTTAAAATCATAAAAGCCCACATCCTACCCCTGCTGAAGCCAATCAGGATATTGATTTTGATTTCAGTTTGACCAGAATGGGGAAAAAAATTATAAAATCCTTCTTTTGTTAAATATATTCTGCCGGATGAAGAATGGCACATGCACAAATAATGGGTTTTGCCTGAAGCTGACCCATATCTGTTTGCCTTAATTCTGTTCTTGTCCTTGGATAAAATTCCTCTGAGGTTGACAGACATTCACCAAAACCTTGGATTTGTGTCAGCAACATTAATTAAGCTGAACCCAGAAATATGCAGCCCAACACAGAGGAGTTCTGTTTTACATTTGTGCAGTCTGGGCCAAACTCTCATGGACTTTCCACTCATCAAAATGAAATGCCCCTGCCATGAAATGTATATGAGCAATATACAGCTCAGCTGAATAGCAGGCCAACAGCTGTAGACCTAACTAATAAATTCCCTGAATACCACGTTATCAATGTTTGGGATTTTCTTCTAACCCCAGATATTCCTGCTAGATTAATTCGTTTTGGACTGATAGATTTTAGAATTTAGAGACCTAAGTTGTTATCTGATGATGTGAAAAAAAAAATTAAGAACATAGAATGTCAATTTTTAATGTGGGAATTCTGCAGACTTTTACAGCATTTGTGTTCTATGCTGGGAATGTTACCTAATAGAAAAACAATTTTAAACTCTTCCGTTTCACCAATTAGACAGTAGTGTTTTACAAGTAATTTCCCATTTAAAAAATTTCAGTCTTGATTTTCTTTTAAAGGTCCATAAATCATGTTTTTTTCTTGAGGTTCAAGAAATTGAAACATTAAAAGCTTTGAGTCTTTTTCCAATCTATAAACTATGTGTTTATGTAGACTCTAAACTGGATAACACATGTCTAGCTCATATCAGTTACTGATATGGAACTTAATTTCTTTCTACTACTTGACTTTAATATGAGCTTATTTTACAGATTATCATAACAGGAGGAGTAGCGGATGGAAGCATGGACATAGGGAGCTCTTGTCAACTATTCACACAGAGAAATTAAAAGAAAGGTTTCCGAAAATTATCTAAGTCAGGAAGTTTAAAAATAACCAGAGATGGCTGGAATGCCTTGGAGAAGAACCATAGAGCATTTAGGGTTGGAAAGGACCTTAAGATCCTCTAGTTCCAACCCCCCTGCCATTGGCAGGGACACCTCCCAGTAAACCATGCCACCCAAGGCTCTGTCCAACCTGGCCTTGAACACCGCTAGTGGTAGAGCATTCAAGACTTCCCTGGGCAACCCATTCCAGTGCCTCACCACTCTTATTCCAGATGATTCTTAATACCCCTGCAATTATTGACTATTATTAGTGAAAATATAAAAAGCAACTAATAGAAGGTAAAAACCTCAGAAATTTAATGCAAATGAGGTTGATTCCTCTTCAATCAATGGGCTTTTAAGTTTCCTTCAGGCTTTAGAATTGCAGAGAAGTCAGTACTGGCATGGCTTGTAGAGGCTGTTAATGCAACACATGCCTATCATTTGCTGTTGACAGGCATTAATAAAAAACTAATCTGAGGAAATTTTGAAAAACCTACATATTATGAAATCTGGTTTATGTTTTGGCATGTGGCAGGCACTGGTCTAATTCAAAGGAAACCATCATGTATAGACTTTACTGTCATTGTTTCCACTGTAAGGGCAATTATTAAAATGTATGTATTTATTTGTAAATGTTTGATCCTTTCATTGCTTCAGTGCTCGGATAAATTTGCTTTGTGGCACCATGGGTGTTACTTTAAATCTTTCTTTTACAGAAGCAAGAGTCCTGAACAGCAGTTACTGACTCCAGGTAAAGAATAGGGAAATTCAGCTCTAAAACATCCCTTTTCTGTACAACGCTTGCTCCTCTTTTTCCCAGATGCTGGTTTCACTGCCATGCTTTGAGTAGTCACATTTTTTTAGACCTGAAACCTTTGAAGAAACCTCTCCTTTTTTCCCTCTCCCATCTCATTAGGGAATGAAGCTTTTCAATAACATGAGCAGAAAAACCTACCACTCCTGTAGGGCAAGTTTTTGCTTTCTCTTTTCTCTCTTTTTGAGGTGTTTCTCTGGTGTCGATGTTGACAATCCGCATTTGGTTTTACACAATTACACCTTCTCCTAAGTTTATCTGGAGCTGCTGGGAATACACTGGTTTTCCCTGCCTCCCTGCAGATGTGTTAAATCTTATTTACTAGTTTCACCCCATACAACAGAAAACATGTGTTATCTCTTAAGACACCATAAAGTTCAGTTATACTTGTAATTTGGGCTGTGATAAATTCTTTCTTGCTAGCTTCTCTCTTTCTCCTTTCATTTTTGTCATTGCCTGAAGTATTGTACTACTGAACTCTTTAAAATACCTAAAATATGAATGTGTAAGGGAACTTTAAAAGGCACAAAGGACAATCAATAATATGTGGGTGAGAAAAGGGGTAAAAGAATTCTATAGATATTCAGGCTGGAATGTGAGTGCTAAGAAGTCTTTGGATAAATTCAACACAGATTTGGCCTGCAGCTCTAAACTGGCAATTCCAGTAGAAGAGCAGACCTCTACCCTGTGGTAAAAGAGGTACAGAATAATGCCTCTTTGAATTAGTTTCAAAATGTAGCTGTGATGCAGACGAATTGCTCCTAGGTGCCGAAGTGCAGTGCACCAACATAATAGCATATTGTTAAGTCACACTGCCATTAAAGGATATAGTTATTAATCAAATTAAGTCAAAACACAAAGCAAGTACAAATTAGTATCAGATGACATGTCTCACTGTGAGCACAGAAGAAGGAATGGAGAGAACCTGCCATTTTAAAAGAACACAATCTTTCATAAAACAAAAACAGAAGGTGAAGGAATATTCTACCACATAGTAACTGGCAGCTGGTATGTACTATCGGACAGTATTTGTCTTTAAATTCACATGACAGTCCTAGAGTGCTGCAGCGCAATCAATCTCCTTCAGAAGCTTGGGCCAGACTTTGAATAGTGTTTGTATTTGGAGATGTGGAAAAAATTTACCGAGAAAAACAAAACTACGTAAAACATAAGGGGTCTAATATTCAGTTTTTCCATCTTCTACACATCTTGCCAGTGTAATTTTCTGAGCAATGTCTCAGTTCTCATTGAAAGGTGGTTTGGGGGTGGAGGGAAATTTAATTTCCCATTTCAGTAAATTCTGTAGAAACCTGTCATTTGGGGGGTGTAAAATTGATCCAAATATTGCGATTTGTGTACGTTTGTCTAGATAGCCTTTCACAGCAACAAACAATTCACTAGTTTTGTGTGACTCTGACAACTAATCACTCATGAATACATGGATTTACCTATTGTTGCAGAGACATAAGTCTGTGTATGTTTCACAAGTACCATAATATTAGCTTCAGCACTCCAAATTTTTCCAGTTATGGTTAAAATTTGTGAGTAGTTTATTGAAAACAGTGATACTTATAGTGCCTAAAGGTAAGGTAATGACATTCAGCACTGTTGTAGGATTAGGATTCTGCATTATGATGTGCACCCTTGCAGTAAATTTAGTTTCTTTATGGATCATCAGAAACAGATATAAAACGGAAGCACAGCCTTCTGCACAAGAGAGAAAGAAGCCTTTTCCGTCTCTGTTTTGAAGCCATTGTGTCTGCTCAGGCACTTTTTACATGGCTATCACAGGAGAATCTAACTTTAAAATGATTCCAAATTTTGCTTACAGCTACATTTGCATTGTTTGTAAGCGTTGCTTCGATTTGGAACATATCTGGTAGGTGGCTTTGTGAGTTACCTGTCAATATTCAAGTGTGTTTACTTCATTAATGGTTCCTGAGTGTGAAAGTTTGTTTCCCTTCTGCTCTTGTTTCCGGAGTCTATGGTTTCCTCATCATCATGACACTGCCAAGCATGGTGCTAATGTACTACTTCTGCACAAGAGAATGTCATCACATGGGATTACAGCCTTAAACAAAAGTCACAACAGCAGGGCCCTCAATCTCAGGTGAATTGCTTAAACAGTGCATGTTTGTATTAGCTCAAATGTTAATATAGACTGCTCTCTGACATTCTGTATCTGTTATGGGTGACAACACCTGGAGAATATATCTTTCAGAAATGGACAAAGCATAAACATGAGTCTGGCTCAATTCCTCACTAATAAATGCGCTGAGATGCCACATAGTTTAATATTAGTCTACTTTAAGGTATCACTATTTAGATGAAGGGGAGTCCTACAGAAGCTGAAAATAGGGACACAGAAAAAGTTCTGGAGGGGTATGTGTAGATCATAACTATTCCATTGAGCATGGTTGAATTAGCTGAATTGCTAATGAATGGGAAATCATCCTCTTCAATAGTCATTGCTCTTTGGTGATAAAAAGTTTAAAGGATATCTCAAGGATGTATGTATAAGTATTGTGATAAATAGAAACAAAGAAAGAGGATGGCATTTCAGGGAGGTTCTGCTTGAAATCTTGGAAAGACACAATCCTAATAAGTTAAGCTCTAGTAATCTTTGACCACATCGGTTCTTTATGTTCTTCAAAGGTCAAGTCATCATTTGCTTATACTTTGGCTAAAATACAGTATGATGAGCAGGGTTGGAAAAACTTTTCAAGGGTGGTATGTTAGGGGATAGTAAAGATTTGAAAATCTGAAGAAACAAAGGGTGAAAGACTCCTGACAGATAAACACAGGTCTCTGCATGTAGGGAGGCTGCAGCTTTAAAACACACCTAAAAAACCTAACGTGTACTTCACTCACTAGGAATGGGTTTAAAAAACACCTAAAATTCTTTCCTCATTTGAGGCCTGAATGGGAGGGGAATACAGCAATCATTATAGGGTGTTAAAAACAAATCAGTCCTTGTGTAATTGGGCACAGCTTCCCTGAAGCAAGTAGAGTTTGCACCTGTTTGAACCAGAGCTTCATCTGGTCTGCTGAAGGTGAGTTTGAGGCCCACCAACACCTTTCAGATGGATCTACCATAAGTCAACAACTGATGATAGCAACCTTGAACCCCAACAGCAAACAGTCCTCATTCCAGAAGAAGTGTTTGGAGCCACAGGGGAATACTGGGGAATAGAGCTATTTTGAGAAAGAATGGGTTTTCTGCAAATAGCTATGATTAGTTCTAAATGCACACTTCATCAGTGACCAAGGTAATTCAGCCATCTCTTTCTATTGTATCTATAGAGATATAGGGTAGATACAAGAAGATTATACAAATTAAGGAGAATGGATGTATAGTCACATATTAAGGCGATAATAGATTTGAAGAGCTATTCCTGACTGCATCTAGATTAAGCAATTCTGATGATGAACCTAGTGAAAAACAGTTATTGAGATACAATCAGCTTTACACATTACATATTCCAACCCCAAAAAGGAAACAAAACAGAATCAAAGCTTCTAATCAGTTTATGATCCAGAGATTTTGCCAGCCAAACTTATTGGAAGAAGTAATGTAAACAGAAAGATGCAAGCAAAGTCAGTTAAGTGGAATTTAAGCTGTCAAGCTACAGTGTAGGACTCCATTACCATATCTCCTCATGTTGTTTTTTTTTAATAGTATTCTCTGAAAAGCACTAGATGTAATAAAGTCAATTTAAAATTTGTTCTACCAATCTTTTGCATCTGTAATTTTCCCATTAAATGTAAATGCCCATGAGGCATGCTATTTGCATTACATTGCATTTACAGTCTTTAAAACAAACTATAAATCCCCTCCTTGTTTCATGTGATTGATGCTGTGTGTATAAATACCACCATAAACCTCAAAGGGGGCTAACAGTGACAGTAAATTAAAGTTTTCAAGTCTGGCAGCATCTCAGCACTTCAGCCCTTGATCTTAAGCAGCGTTGTTAACCCCCGCCTCATTGCCCTCCTGAACTCACCTTCCCCCTGCCTCCCCCTTTTCTTCTTTTCCCTCTTTCCTTATTCTATCCCTACTCTGATTTCCTTGGGAAACACCTTTCTATCCATAGAAACAGAACCAAGGCAGGAATATGCTGTTAATTAAAAAGCGGCTGCAGCTGTCTGCCAGATAGGACCAAGTCTTTGCTGTCTTGGTCTATTCAAGTTCAAAACTCTCAGGCCATCTTGGCTTTGTAAACAATAGTCAGCCACAGCTTTTTTGATTATCCAGCACCACTCCAAGAATTAACTGGCTTTGAGGGTGTTTATTCTGTCTATGTTTGTTTTTTTTTTATCTTCTATTTTTATTTCCCATCTCTTTTTTGATTGCTTTTTTCTGATTTACTTTCAGGCCATATGAAGAAGAAAGAAGTTGGAAATTGAGATAAACCTCCTCCAAGATACAGGAATGCATCATTGTGTCATCGTTAAATGTTCCAGTTAATAGGTAACTCCACTTTATCAAGTTTTGGTATAAAATCAACATTCACTTGATCCTATTAAATCTTGGCTTTAAGAGATAACAGTTTCTCCTGTGATGTCTGCCACTGTTTAAGTAGGAGACATGATTTATGCCAGAATTATCCAAAGGATTGCTCTGTGGGCCAAACACAGCCTCCTCATAGGTGAAGTGTAACGCAGGCACTGGGGTAGTTCTCACTTGCCACAACTAAGTTTGGTTCTCTATTTTTCACATGAGAACCAAGCATCAACAGCTCAGAACTCCATCCTGCAGTCAGGCAGAAATATTTAATGTTTTTTTTTGTTTCCTTAGAGAAAATTATTTATGAGAGAATATTGATGCTATCATATAAAATATGTGGGACAGAGGGAATTCTTTTAAGATCAGCGAATGATCTCAGGGGAGAGAAGGCTGTTGCCTCCTATCACTTTTTTCTCCCACCCTTCATACTCAAGGGGTTCCTCTGCCTAGGAATGAGGTTCCTATCTTCACTATGGCTTTGCAAGTTGCTGTCTTATGTAAACCTCTCTGATATAACCTTTAGAAGTCAGTGATATCCAAAGTCCTATCAGGCTTCTTTATGTCAGGAGGAGCATTTCAATCAAAATGCTTTTCTTTCAGAATTTCTGAAGAGTGTCACTTTTTTTGGTAAAAATTAGGAATGGGCATGATCATGTGTTTCCTTAAAATGGCTGGGATACATAAGAACATAAAAGGAATGGAAATAAACTAGAAGTTTCGTCAACAAATTTGAGTCCTGAAATAAAGTGATGCCATTCAGATTGGATTACCTTTAAGACCAATTTAACAGCCACAGACAGTGTAAGTCATTAGCATCTTTTTCCTGAGAACAAGTATGTTATGTGTGTCTTTGGTGAACATCGATAATGTTATTCAGCAATTTGCATCAAAGTATGCAAAATGATGACTCAATAGGTGAATGCTGATGGCTGTTTAACATCTTATAACAAGGCTTCCTATGGGTTTTATCTTGGAATGCAGTTGCCCATAAGTTTGATGGTAGCCAAAGAAAACCACGGTATTTCATTTCTTTTGACAAAGAGGTTTTGAGGTGCTCAAAGGACGTACAGCCAAGCCCAGGTTTATTTGTGCTTCTGACTGATATTGAGTAACATTTCACTGAACCTTGCCAAGTCTGGATTTTATAATAAGCCACCAAGCCAATCCTTGCTGACACATCTTGAGTTTGAGTGCCATATCTCCTTATTTTCTTAGCTCTCTAGTCTGTAAGGCTGATGATTAACTGTTTTGGGTTCTCCATGCTTTTGCTATGAAAGAATTCCCATTAGCAGTCTCATCAGCTATAGGTGCAAGGAACTCTGCACATAGAGATTGCTACTAGCATGGACACAGCGGTATCAGCCTATGGGGCTTTTTACATGTAAACTTTAAAAAGGATGGTGGAATGGAAGAATTTTCTGATCAGTTCTCATCAAAAGAAGGTTAAACTAATGCTCAGATAATGAAAGCTGTTAGAAACCTCACCAGTTTCATTCTGAAGCACCTCCTTCTTAAACCTTTATTACCCATTCCTGTGCCCCCATCTGTTTTGCCCTTTAACGTTCTTTTGAGTGACTTGGATACAGTGTTCTTTCAAAGTTATAACAGTTTGATTGCAGTCAGCTGCATGACACTTTCAGCAGTGTTCTGGGGACACTGTCCCTAATCTTATGAAGAAGTCACTAAATGGCTCTTTCAAGCATCCCTTGATTTCCTTATTAGAGGGAGTTCACTCAAAAGCAAAAGCTCAATGTGTTTCTTTGCAGGTCAGAGAAATAACTCAGGACCTTCCTTCTCCTAGAAATGAATCTCTTGAGAGTTACATTTACTGCAATCAGATTCAAATTTACAAAGCAAAATGAATAAAACCCAATTCTGATAGTACTAATATATATACACATGTGCATCTATATATTTTAAATACACTTAAAATTTCATTAGCAATGATTGTTTAGAGAAACATCATTACATTCCTGGGCTTGGGAGCCTTCTCCAGGGTTGTGAACAATCAAAGATTTATTTGAGCTTTCTGCACACTGGGAAATGAAGACACAGAATCTCATTATCATGTCTATTAAAAGGCAGAATCTGGGGTACATCTAAGAAAAGATGTATTACTTTTTAAACTGCACTGCAAACTGTGAAGTACTACAGGGACTTGAACTATTTAAAAATACTCTGGGCTTATGAGTAAGAAAAAATAGGGTCTCTTTCCCAAACAGTATAAAAATATCACACCATTAAGTTCTGCTGTTATTGCAGTCTTGGAAATATGATTGTATCTACTTTACCTTGAAGCTGGTTGATCCCTGAGTTTGATACTGGGGTCGAGGGACCATGGAGGGCTACCAGAATGAGTTACTTAGGGGACAATGCAATGGGGGGTATGAACAATGACCAGTTAAATTCTAGTTAACCCCAATTATAAACCTTCACCTTTGTTAATTAGATTAATTAATCAGCAGGCACTATGCTTACAGTGTGGTGGAGGTTTGCGATCCAACATTTTCACCATTTATTAAAAGTTAAATTCTTTTATGTCATCACTCTGTTGCTCACAAATGGCCATGCAATATATTACACTAAAGGTAAATCGGGTTAAGTTTACCTATAAATTAGAAGGTAACATTTATTCCAAGGATCTTTCTTAGAAGTGAAAAATTTGCCTTGCAAGCACTTTCTGCAGTTATTAAAGTTCTCCAAGCTATGAATCTGAGAGCTTAATTAAGAGCAACAGAGACATGTCCAAGGAAGGAAAGGAAAGGACTGAACATCACTATAGGCAATTTTCTTAGATTTTTGACATCTCATTCTTCCATTGATCTGTGTCCAGAATTTTCCATGCATTGATTCAATGTCTTAACGCATTGACCGCTGAAGACCTGAGTACAGTCAAGGTCTGTTTAAGGCAATAGATGATGGCTAATGTGTTGCCTTTTGGAGCAGAAAGGTTGGCTGTACTTTTTGGTGTCCTGGTGGTCATATATCCATGTGGACTTCCCATCAGAGAAGAAAAGGTCATTTTACTGCAGGTGTGGAAAACAAAGGGCAATCTTGAACAGCACCTGTTTGGTCTGTGTTGGCTTGCTAAATCTTTTTCACAAATGTGAGAATGACTGACCATTTTTCACACTAGCTAAACCAGTGCAATTAGCTTGCATAAACAGAGACGAGTTTTGCTCTCAGTCCCATATGTGCAATAAATTTATACTGATCCCACTAAATTCAATGAGGGTAATTGCTAATTTATATTTGTGAGAGAGCTGCATTTTGCCCACGAAATACTTTTGACAAAATGACTCAAAGTCATTTGTAAGTCTTGACAATCTCTGTAACATCCCTTTGAAACAGATGGATGCTGTACATATAAAACATATTTATATATCTGCAACTTGCAGTTGTGTAAACTGAGGCAGGAAAGCCTAGCTCCTGATGATATCATAGCTTAATTTCCCATTTAAGTGAAAGGTCTGTACTGACAATATTCAAAGGCACCTGCAAGAAAAGTGTTTACTAAAATCAGATATTTTTTAACATTTAAAAATGTTTCTATTAGAAATGGCTATAAAAGAAAATATGAATTATGAGAGTGCTGTTTCACTCTCCATCAGTGTTCAATCACCTTCCTGTGCCTGCAAAGCAGGATCTTCTATTAACCCTGGTTCTTCTTTTCTAATTGTGTGCATCAACACTGGATGAATGTTTGTGTTCTGGGGAAGATCTTCTGTTGGTTAAACACCTGTGTAAAACAGTGCAGAACTCTTTGGGATTTGTTGAAGAAGCCACATTTTGGCTTTAGAAGAGGGCATTAAATGTAAAATCATCTGGGATTTGGCTCTGAAAATGTGTTTGCTTACAAAATTACTGCAGTGGATTTCTGGCTCTTTATATGTTTCCACATGCCTCTAGTTTGGAAGTGTCTGGACTGAAGAGATACTTAAAGGCTAGCATATCATCTTCACAGCACCGAAGAGGCAGGGAGCAGCTGAACTGGAATAAATGCAGGAATAACATCTTCTTAAAGCTGTTACTCAAAGTAAATAGGAAATGGGTTTAGACTTAATTAAAAAGACTTTGCAACTGCTGCAATTATTCTGTACCAAAGATCCAGAAAACTGTCCCTTTTTCCACTCTCTACATAGTGATACTATTACGTTAGCCTCTCCTTGAAAACCCAAAGATTTTATGAGGCAAGTAAACAAAAATTCCAGATTATGGAAGTTAATGAAAGCACACAATGCTGCCTTTCTCAGTGTTCAGACTCAACTAATTAGGGATTAGATTATTCAAGAGCAGCAGATCAATTAGGATTGCATTCTGGAAAAAAAAACCCACAGTGAAATACAGTTACCTGTTGAAAAGTGAAAGAAATCGTGCCCAAGTACAAGGGATGGATCAAAGCACAATACTGCACATTTACAAAATAAATTATGAAAACAATAATCATGTTTATCCAATCTCTTTGTGTAAAACTGTTATTTTGATTCCAGTGCCAGCTGTCTGAAACTTTAATTTAAGTGCTTGCTTGAGGCAAGACATTTGGGATACTAGTTTAGAATGTTTTATAGCCTAAGCAATATGTTTTACTAACCTCAAATACTATGATGATGATTTTAATGGTAACTATAATATGTTCAAGGGGGTTCCAGGGTGATCTTTGATTTTACCAGAATGCCTCTGTGCTTAATGAACCCTAAATCTTTTGGTTCCATTTGCTGCCAGCTCCCCAGGAGCAGTGGGAGACTTCTCTGCAGGGGTTGAGTACTTTATGTTTTAATGGGAGACATACTAAATAGCGTACTGCACTACCTTTATGCCAGTGTCAAATGCGTGTGTGTGATATGGGGAAACAGTTAAAAAACTTATCTCTACATTTCAATAATACAAAAATACTGAGAAAAGTAGATGGTTCATTGTTCACTGAACTATTAGTTTCAGTGGTTGGTACTTGTTTGTATGGTGAAGAAAAACACAGTATCTCTTTTCCTGTGGTGTGAGGCTCTTCTCCAGAAATCTGGGGACCTTGCTGCTTGCTCCAGAAAAGATCAAGACTGCATGGCAAGGGAGAATCCCGCTCAATCCAATGGATAGGCAGGCTTCAATCGTTCGTGCTGGGAGTGAGATGGCTTTGCTCTTGAAACTGTGGCTCTCTTATTCCCCCCACATAACCCTTTGCCTTTGTGCCTCAGTTTCCAGCAACACAGCAAGGCTAATGACACTTGCAGGGGACCAGAAAATCTCTTTAATCCCTGTGTACATTGCTAGCAGTAAGTGCACACCATAAGGAGTTTTCTGAACCCACTGAAGTACATGATAGATATATTTTCAGTGGTTTTGTCTACTGTCTTCTAAATTACAACATGAAAAACAACAAGGTGCTTGGTGACAGCCAGCATGGCTTCACTAAGGGGACATCCTGCCTGACCAATCTGGTGGCCTTCTATGATGGGGCCATGGAACTGATGGACAGGGGTAGAGAAGCTGATGTCATCTACCTGGACTTGTGCAAAGCGTTTGACACTGTCTCACATGATGCCCTTGTCTCTAAATTACAGAGACATCAATTTGATAGGTGGACCACTCAGTGGATAAAGAACTGACTGGATGACCGCACACAAAGAGTTGTGCTCAATGGCTCAATGTCCAGCTGGAGACCAGTAACAAGTGGTGTCCCTCAGGGATCAG
>JASSUY010029436.1:0-81896 GCA_032466535.1 Forpus xanthops
GGGGCAGGATCACCTCCCTCAATCTGCTGGTCACACTCCTTTTGATGCAGCCCAGGATACGGTTGGCTTTCTGGGCTACAGGAGTATGTACCTTCTCTGTCCCTGTGGTGGCTGAGCAGCCAGAAGAGCAGGAGGAAAGGGACCCTCAAGCCCTGAGGTCCAGGATGCCTCCACCTTGAGGTCTTTTTCCACCTGAAGGAATACAGATAAGCCTTTTGTTGGCACCACATAGACAAACCCTTTGTAGACGTCTCTACTTTGATTGCCAGCGATGGAAATTACTTTACAAATGTGATCAAAATTTGCTCTTAGTTGATAAATGTTGTTTGTATTCTCCCAAATGTCTCAGGGCATATGGAAGATATTTGCTTTTATGTTCCGAGTTGTAATTCCCTTCCTCAACAGCCCAAGTGTCATAAGTGTTAAATAGTCCTGGAGAACCCTTCAGAAAGCAGAGCAGGAACTTGCACGTTCTTACAGATAATGTCACTCAGGAAGACAGGAGGAAGGTATCATTGTTCATACAGAGGATACGCTGATCTTGTGTATCTTCCCATAGCAGAGCTCTTCCAACATTCATTATCTGCTCCAAAAATGAGCTTTCCATTCTCTGATAAAAAATTAATACAAGTAAAACATTGACCTTTTTTGCTGCTTCTGAATGTCAGAAACACTCAGCTGTTTGCTGGGGGTGAACTTCAGTAACTTTAAGCACATTAATCCTGAGAAATGAATGGTTGGGGCTTTTGGGACAGGAATGAAGTATTTAGAAGTTGGTTGCAAGCAGTAGGAGCTCAGTATTTCTACAGCAGCTCGTTCAGGAAGACATTCTTAATGCTTGCTAAGTGTAGCTTCAGCTGTTGCTTATGAGCAGGAGTGAGGCTCTGAGGATTTTAAACGGGGATAGGAAGATTTAGTATTGGCATCCGTGATAATTTTAGGTTCTGTAAATGCTTTTTAATTAAGGGATTCATTGGGAGGATGTTCGAAAACTCTTCCAAGTTTTCCATGCACTCAGATTCAGGATTCAGGAGTAGTTGAAGAGCTTAAATGACTTCTGAAATGGGCAGTACCAACTTCTGAAGCTTCTGTACTCAGTGGGGTGCAGATAGCCCTGCTGCAGTCTTTGAGATGCTCTAATGTGACTTATGCCACCTTTGCAACGTGCCTGAAGTGAACAGACAGGGAAGGCTGCGTGGTGACCATTGAACCCCTGACTTCAGTGCCTTCTGGCCTTAATGTAAGTAAGCACTGTAAAGAGATCAGGTCCAAGAAGCCGTATGTCTCACAAATGGGCTGAATGTGTCCCTTTGCAGGCGCAGTGGAGTGTGGCTGCTGATAACTCCAGGGCTCATTTTGCACAGGGGAGGCTGCCAGAGAAAGATTTTGGCTCTGGCTGCTAGTCCACTCTGGCACAAAATTAATCCAGGGTGGAACTGTGTATGTAATTCGTAGCTCCCAGAAGTTCTTTAGTACGTTTGTTTGCCATAAGTTGTGTTTGTTATTCCTTAGGTCCTTATGGACCTAAACCTGAAAGGTGGTGATGCATCGCACCCTCTGCCCTGTGCCCCACCGTGGTATCTGAACACCAGTGGCTCAACCTGCATTGCCCCAGGGCACTGTCAGTTTTGTCTTGTTTTCCCTTGCTCTAATGGTCTCTTTGTTCCTGAGCAAGAGATCCAGCTGGATAATGCAATCTTTTCTAACTTCTGCCTGCATGACGGCCCCAGTAAAGGCAGCTGGGCTTGAGGAGGTGATGGATATTTGACATCCTCACTCCATGTCCATGCTAGCTTCTATCCCACAGACCTGGTATTCACTTTTCAGCCTCCTGACTCCCATTGGGTATCCCATAGGCTTTGCTTCTCCGCTCCCTCTTGGTGTCCCTGTTGAACAGAGCACAGATGGGAGCATCCTGACAGAATCTGGGGGGTTGAAATCCCGACCCAAGGTTAGGTGGGGGTACTGATGCTCTCCTTGTTGATGCCTATTACCCTGGCTCTGGGTCATTACATTATTCAGCCCTTTGCAATCCATCCGTAGCATCAGCTCCCCCTTTCCTGTGGCGCTGACTTCCAAGGCCTGGCTATCCCCTGGAAAAAAGAGCATTCCCTCTTTGTTCGTTCTAAGTTTATCAGACATTAATTTAATGAAGAAAGCCTTTGTTCTTTTCTCACAGCACATGTTCAAATGGAATGACTAATCACTTTCTAAATCTCTTTATAATTGTGTGTTTGCCACCTCAGTCTCGTCTCCGCTAAGACCAGCTCGGTAATCCTTTTTGTGTGCAGTGTTTCCTCAGATATAAATGTATTTAGACCTCTACCTATCTTCATTAACCTCCACCAAATCTGTTCGGTCTCAGCTCCTATAACAGCTGAGACAACTGACACAGACATTAATGGTTTGAACAGGTTTGTATCTGATTTTCTATTTATGTTGCACTAGACGTGATTAAAGCCTTTGAGTAAAGTCACAGCTAAATCCTGGCCCATTATTTTTTTGTTCTCCTATTAGGATTTTAGCCATTTCCTTGACATATTTTTATTGCTAGATTAGGAGGCAAACCCTTGTTTGCAGTGTTCTCATTATATTGTCTTTGTAACAGTTCTAAAAGAGAATAAATATCAAATACTTCTGTGTATGGTGGTCATATTTCAGGATGACATTAATATGCCCCATGATTTTCCAGCTCGCAATTCTTCTAACCTTGTGGTGACAGTCAGGAAACATCATATGGGAAACGTGCGGCAGCACAAGCTGCTGGAGCCGAGATGATGTGAGGGGACCCGGGTAATGTCTCTGTTCTGGAGGTTTTATGTATCCCACTTGAGTAACTGCTGAGAGTTGGGTTGGAAAACCGTGGAGGTGAGCGGCCTCTTGTACCACTTCCTCTTCCTGCCCCCCCTCGATGCTGGTGGGGTTGGGTTTTTCCCTGACCTGAGCAAATGGGAGTGTGGGTTTTGCATTGAGCTTGTGTCCCCCAGACCTGCTCTTGACCATCCCTGGCAAATTGCACTGTTTCGTCCTCTCCAGAACCATTATCACCCTCCAAGAAACGTTCCCCATCTCGGAGAGATGGTGACCAAGGCACTTGTTTTCCTTGAAGGGAGTTCATCTTCCCAAAGCAGCCTATTCGTGGCTCCTCCACGCTCCTTTGGTCACTTGGAACTCCCATTCGCAGCAATTCCCTGTCTGTTTTCGGATCACTGATGCAAGGATTTAATAATGCTGTGCTTCGATTCCTGACGAGCAGGATAGGGAGGCTCTGATCTTAATTTCCAGTGAGTGGCCATGAGACGAGGCTTGGCAGGAGGACAGCTCTGGCTGATTTGGAAGCAGTATTGACTGGTGTATTCACAAGATGCCTGTTATCTTCATATTCATGGTGAGCGCCTGCTGCCTTGTCATAGAGTTCAGCTATATTTTGCCTGCCAGCAAAGAGTGGTACTTCTCTGTAAACTTTGCTTTCATGGAACAGAAGATGATGTTCCGTCAAGCTTTTTGGTTTTATCATGTCATTTAGAGCATCCACAAGAGTAGCTGCACACTACATGGCCTCTGTTCTGGGTAATCCTCCTAGAAATTAGTGATTTGTGCTCAAGCTTGCTCTTTGCCATCATCTGAAACATCTCTCAGGTCTCCTAAGATTGTTCTAGAGCATTCAAACCAAGCCTGAATGAAAGCCCAAGTGGGTGTTTTGTGGTACAGGAAGGTGATGGATGGGAGCTAACTTGGAGCAGCATGCTGTGAGGGATGCCTGGCTGGGTTGTCATCTCATCCAGAGCATCTTGGCCTTCAGGATGCCCGACTGGGTTATCATCTCATCCAGAGCATCTTGGCCTTCAGGATGCCTGGCTGGGTTATCATCTCATCCAGAGCATTTTGGCCTTCAGGATGCCTGGCTGGGTTATCATCCAGAGCATCTTGGCCTTTAGGATGTCCGGCTGGGTTATCATCTCATCCAGAGCACTCATGGCCTTCAGGATGCCTGACTGGGTTATCATCTCATCCAGAGCATCTTGGCCTTCAGGATGCCCGGCTGGGTTATCATCTCATCCAGAGCATCTTGGCCTTCAGGATGCCCGACTGGGTTATCATCTCATCCAGAGCATCTTGGCCTTCAGGATGCCTGACTGGGTTATCATCTCATCCAGAGCATCTTGGCCTTCAGGAAGCCCGGCTGGGTTATCATCTCATCCAGAGCATCTTGGCCTTCAGGATGCCCGGCTGGGTTATCATCTCATCCGAAGCATCTTGGCCTTCAGGATGTCCAGCTAGGTTATCATGGTCATCCCCCGTGGTTCCCACCAGCCCTAAGGAAGCTTCCACCTCCTGGGAATCCTATAATCCCCTCGAGAATGCCATGCATGCTCCCCCCTGGAGTTGTCCCCATTTTATTCCTACGTCTCACATCTTTGTCCCTATCCAGGCAGTATCCCTCCCCTCCGGTTCTCACCCCGGCCAGGGTGATTAAGCACTTAAATTGATTAATCAAATTTCTTGTGATGAGAACTACTGTCATTCATTAATCTGAATGGGATTATAAATAAGAGTTGGCAGATAGGGGAGACAAACATGTTGACAGATAGACCTGCTGCTTTGAATACAAATCACACCGCTGCATCTGGAGGGTTTTAGCTCCTGGCAGCCTTGGGATATAGCTTCCCTAAAGGTAAAATTAGACTGAGATTAAAGTTTCCCCATATTAATAAAGAAATGTGCATTTATGAGCAGGCAGCTTCTGCAGGTGAGTGTGTGGGGCTGCATACCAATGATCCTGCTGCAGGACCAGGCTCCGGGATTTTGCTTCCTATGGAATTCCTGAAGGATTTGATGAAGTTAGTTGTAGTCGGAACTCAAGGATAACCCAATTGCAAGTGTGTGGCTAATACCACTTTGAGCAATAAGATAGCACGCTAGCGTGGGCAGTTCCTATTGAATCGTCTCACATTTGACAGCGTGGCAAATAACAGAAAATTCCGATTGGATTTTGTGCTCGTAGGCACTGCCTGATGCTCACTTGTTGGGGAAACAGCACCTTGTGCCCTTCACACTGTGATTTAGTGCAGGACGTGGGGTAGGAATGGTGTTAAAAGCCTCACCACATTGCAGTGTATGGCACCATTCCCACCAGGCAGGCTTGCTGCAGAGCGCACCGAGATTAAAGCTGTCGCTCCGTGTTGAACTGGCCTCCTGCTTTGCTTTTCATGCATAATTGAAGACTCCTCATTAAAAGAATTACCAGGAGAAACAATGAAGGGGCTGGTGCTGCCTGTACCTTGCTGCCGTGGTGGGCCAGCCTGTGGTGCAAGGTCAGGTGTTGAAAGAGCAAGTGCTGCTGTCCTTTTTCATGCATCAACATAGTGCATGCAAAGTCCAAAGACCAGACCTAAAGGAAGTGTTGTTCCCTGGAAAACTCAAGGGAAGAAACACATCCCTTTCTAGGGACTGCTCTCCTTCCTGCAGTGAGGAAGATGCAGCAGAGCGTCCACTGATAGGAGGCGTTTGGGAATCATTTGGGTGAGAAGTCTTCTGGTGAAGATCCACAGTCTGGGACATAAAGGTGTGAGGATCAGACTGGAGAGTGGAGGGATGGCTGTCAAGCAAACAGCTTAGGAGTGCAGGCATGAAATGGAGACTGTAGAATCTGGGATACTGAAGTTTGGTACCCGCGGATGCAGATTCCTGGCAATTAGCCCGTGTCATCAGGAGCATCATTTCTAACAGTAAGAAAGTTAAACCCTGAATCCTTGCTGTGACTTCAGAACTCCACAGGGGGAAAACAGGGTTTGAAAAAGAACCCATTAAACATTTAAATATTTCATTAAATATTGAACAGCTCAAAAATTGCTTTCTAACGAGTCCCGAGGTAAACAGAACAATATTTGGTAACAGAAGCTACCAGGAGTGACAAGGTCCTGCAGCAAAGAGAGCTTGGCTCTGGCTTTGGAGCCTGCAGTAACCTCTCCTCCTGTGATTAGCCATCCTGGGCTCAATCCAGAAGCCCTTATCTAGGTGTAACTGCTGCTGACATCAAGGGCATCGGAGGGTTGGGGACACGTCAGATAAAGAGCCAATAGGATTAAACCCAAAGTCTGGCAGCAGGCGACCGCTGGAGCCGCAGCCAGGCACTGGTGCTGCAGCCCTGCAGCAATAGCCCAGAAGGAAGGGTCAGGTTCTGTGGGGCTTTGTGACCACCTAGGGATGGTGTTTGGGATCTCCTGTCAGTGCCCAGATTGGCCAGCTACGAGTGCGTGCCTAAGTTCTGTTGTGGTGGATGAAAGGCAAAGCTCAGCAGCAGCACAGACCCATCCAGCACTGAGATACGAGCGGGGTTTTGTGCTTTACTGAGTCAAAGTTACTGTCTGTAAACATCAGAGGAAAATCCAACCCATCTAATGACTGTGTTTCACTAAGCTCCGGAGTGAGAAAACATGTTTAGCAGTGTTTTACTTGAAGATTTGCAGCAGTAACGGGAAATTTTGGATGCCTCCTTATGTTATGACACTTTTATCCCTTTTTAGATCAAAACAGGACCTCCGGGTTCAGCCTGCCTCCCCCTGCGTGCTTCCTCAGCGCCACACAGTTCACCCACAGTTACTCCTCCCCATATTCGCATCTACAGAGCTGAACTGGGGCCGATCTGTGTGGAGGAGCATTGGGGCCGGTGTCTCCTCGCATCCCTGTCAGCTCGGTGTCACTGAGCATCACTTTGCTGTCACAAACCTGCTTCTCCTCCTGCCTGGCCAGGCCCCCGCTGCTGCTCCCCCTTCCCCAGCCACATCCCGCTGCCAGGGGAGGAACAGGAAGATTGATGGCTCAAGGTTCCCCGTGCGTGGTGTTGGCACCGAGTCAGGGGTTTATAGCAGCACGTTGGCTTTTCTCTCTGAATGTTGATTAATGGAGCAGGCGGGAGCTGCTGCTGTCTCCCAGCTCTGGCGGCTGACAGGGGCAAGCCTAATCTGATGTTTAAATGGATTTGGAACGTGTCCGTGGCTTTAGCATCTCTGTCCTGAAGGAAGGACCATCTGCTGCGAGATAACCTGATCTCGGAGGGTGCTCACTTCCAGTCTGTTTGAGAAGAGAGGTGATACACATCAAATCTGAGGGTTTTCCCCAATGCTTCTAATTTGGTGGCCAACAGGCAGCTCACGTTAAGAGACTTGAGGTTTTTGCTTGCCTTGCTTTTCCAGCCGTGCTCTGCCCTGTAAAAGAAGATTGGCAGAGAACTGAGTGGGTACTTGTTACAGGCTCGGATGGGAAATTGCTCCTATGTGTAAAACAAATGAATTACCACAAAGAGCTCACATATTTCTCTGATCACAATCGGTATGAAATCCAGAGGAATCGATTTCAGGTAGATTGGATAGTGTCTCTGCTGGGATACGAGGAAGTTGGTGACATGAATGGCATAACGGTGGTATCTTTATAAACGGGTAACGGAAATGTCTGTGATGGGGATGGGAGAGTGGGTTTGATTGTTGCGTTTTGACTGGTACCTCTGGAACTCAGGTTGCTGCATTGAAGGATGCTGACACGAGAGCTTACAAACTGCTTTTCCCTCTTCGTCTGAGAAACCTGTACCAGGGCAGCCTGAATGCTGTCGCCTGCCTGTGCTGTACCTCTCCTGCTGCAGTGGTAATGGGCAGGCTGAGGGTGAGGGCAGAGCTTGATCGGGCACAGATAGAGTTGCTAATTCAAGAGACCTGTACCCCGTCGTCAGGATGATGAGAAGGATGAAGCTAAAGCCTCACTCAGCTTTCCCAGGAGGTTTGATCCGCGGTAGCAGTGCTGCCGCTGCAAGCCATGCACTGTTCCCTATGGAAATGGGTGGAGAAGCTCTGAAATCACTGCTGTAATTACAGGAGGAGATCCTGAGCAGTGTGGTGGTGTAATGAGGATGGTTTAACAGGGTGTTGTAATGGGGATGTGGTTGACAGCACTGCTCAGCACCACTACAGGAGAGAAGAGTGGCGGCAGTGGCGTTCCTTGCCCCTGTGCTACCAGTGTCACAGGCCATCAGAGTGCTTGTGTCCCTGTTCCTGGTTTAAGCATTGGCATTATGTTGCTGCTGGGGGTTTTGTTGTCCTGCTCTGGGCTGTGGGGAATATTATGTTCAATTTTAGGGTTTGTGGCACCAGATCCAGGCTCCAGAGATGTGTCTGCCTTTGCTCACCATCCATCGCGGAGCACAGGACCGGGCAGATTCTAGCACGTGTTGGAGCACACATCCATGCAGTGCCTGGGCCATGATCCTTCCCTTGCGTTGGGCTCCTTGAGGGGTTTGGTGGCCATTTGTATGTGGGGTTTGGGCTCTTCCCACACCTCAGGGGGCTGCAGGCAGCAGCCTTTTCTTTTACAGGTGCTTTTGCTTGATCCAGGAGCCTTTTTATGAGGAATTTAACATCCTCTATTGTGCTGATTTCCTGCTTTCTTCTTTTTCACTTTTCCTTTTAAGCCATGCTTTGGATTTCACTTGTCCGTAGTCACATTCCATTATTTGGGGCATTTTTTACTGCTGTTGCCATGAGAGCATTGCTTTGAAAAGTCTATTTGTTTTGTGAACCCAGTGCAAACCTGAGCTGTTGGGGTTTCCATGTGGTCCATGGTGCTGAGCAGGAGCCTGCTCCATCCCGTGCACAGTCCTTTCTCCCTGGTAACCTGCACAGTGATGCCTGCTCTGGTCCTGCGGGCTGATGGGGTATTAGAAGTTGAAGCCTTGCACCAGAAAATGACTCCAGTATATTTTAATAAGTTAGAGCCACAGGTCTTACGTGATTTGTTCTCTAAAGATTGATTTAGCTCCTTATTAAGGGAATTGGGGCTTCAGTGTGGAAATCTGAACAAAATCCAGGCGGTTGTTATTCCTTTTAAATATCCACTGGGATAACTCACTGGGGAGGAGAATTTCAAAGCCTGTCCAAGCCTATCTTGAATATTTGATTCTCTGCCTTTCCAATTGCCGGTCCCAAGGCGTTCTCGTTAAGGAAGAACACCTCAGCTTTATTGCATTATGTTTAAATAAGCCACAATCACTTTAAGGAGCTCGGGGTTCAAAAGAAAATCCACCAATACTTTGATTCCCCCCCTGCAGTTCTCAGAAGTTTGATAATGGAAGATGTGGACTGCATGTAAATGGAGGGGTGGGCAGTGGTAATGGCACAGCTCCCCTCGTCTGCTCTGAACGTGTGCAAGGACAAGCACAGCCCTCCCCAAAAGCTGATGCTGCAGCCCTGGACCACGCTGCAGCAACCATGGCAACACGGATGGAGCCATCCCGTGGCCCGGGTTCCGCATCCCCTGGCTTCTGTAGGGGACAGGCTGATGGCTGATGCTGGTATCAGCGCGCGGCTCCTGCTCCCGTCTCGGCTCTGTCCTCAGAGCAGAAACCAAGCTGCTGAAGTGGCATTTCTCCACAGACACCTCAGAACCGCCTTTTCCTCCCTCCTGGAGATTGGGTAAACTTGAAAAAGGGAATCGTGACAAACGTCCTCCCCTGTCCAGCCCATTAATTCAGGCTGCTCAGGACGGAATTAACCTTGGCAAGCCTTCCAGAGGAGAGAGTCATTCTAACCTTAAAAATCTGCTGATTAAAGCTGGTTTCAGGAATTCGATTTCACTTAATGCGTTGGCTGAGCGCCCAGCCTGGCATTAACATAGCCACAGCCACACAGGCCTCCACTGCTTCACCCTCCCCGCTAAAGACCCCAAAAAGAAACCCCAGTTAATGAAACCCCTTCTGCCTGTTCTGAGTCTTAAAGACTCCTTTAGCTGAAGGCATTCCACGTTCCCTGCTTCCCTGTCTGCTAAGGCCAGCCCGGTGGGTAGTTCCCTTCTCCTAATGAAGTGCAGTGTGGTGTGGAGCCACTCGCGCTTGGTGAGACAGAGGCACCATCACTGCCCTTGTTGGAGCTGAGCATGCGCCCGCTCCCGTTAACCCACATGTGCCATGTTAGGAGATGTCATCTAACAGCACTTAACTCATTAACCTTGAAAATCCTCCCAAACAGGGACGCTCGGACTTCTGAGGTTTCTATTTATATCTTAAACATTTTTTAATGCCTTTTTATGTGGAAATTAATGTAGCTTTTATTGCTGCCATCACTCATTCCATCCTTCCTCCAGAAGCTGGATCCCAGGGCCTGTTTCTCCCACTACAGTTCATTTCTTCACAGCCATGTTATCCCTCAATCCACGGTGAGGAAAACTTCCCGCTGTCCCTCCAAGGCCAGGGGATTGCTTACACGTGGGCCTCCTTCATCCCAGCTACCCAAGTTAGAACATCCAGCCCCAAAGCATCAACCCACAACTGAATATCCATGTCCGGATGCTTTGTACCTTCTGTGAGCCACTGGGAGGCTTTTGGTATGGGTTTGCAGAGATGTTGAGACCCAGTTCTGTGCAGGTGGGCTGCTTGTATGTAATTCATTATTGGCACCTCTATGTGAGACGGATCTGGAGGTAGAGAGCAGCTTTCCTACCTCTTGACTGCGGGGAGCTACCAGGAGCTCAGCACTACTTCTCCTCATTATGTGTTTTACTCCTGGTGCAGTGTCAGTCAGCCTCCCAGCAGCAAACTATGGGTTACTGGTGTGTATCTATGTGCACTGCACGAGATGCTGGGGATGTTCATGGATGCTCCTGGCTGCTCCGGTGGCGTGCCCCAGCCCAGCTCACCCATCCTGGCTGGGAAGCTGGGCAGAGTGGGAGATGCTGCACCTTCCAATCCGCTTTCCGTAGCGGGGACCAGCTCTGACTCAGCAGAACTGAGCATTAAAGACCTTTAAATGCAGCCCCTGGTGCCATGCAGGCAGGAGTCGCTGTCAGGGATTATCTTAAACAAACAGCGTCTGCTTCTCCCCAGGCTGAATGCTGGGATTTAAGTGTTAAGCTTTTCCTTGGATTATTTTCTGCAGGTTTCCCCCCCCCCCTCTGTTTTCATCCCTGTTTTGTGTGTGTGGATGTACCCTTGACACATTTAAAAACATTATTAATCTTTGTCATTTGTGTTATAAAAATAACCCCGTGATAGCAACCGCCAACCCTTAAATCCTTTTTAATTCAGGCTGACCTTGTGAGCGCTGATCTGGGGAGGAGATGCTGCCATACACCGTGTGCTCACCCACAGGCGCTGCTGCTTGACGGCACACCGGCATCACTGGGCACTGAGCATGGTCACCCCAATGGCACCAGTAAAGCCTTGATGCCACGTGTCACCCTTCACATCCCTTGTGATGCTGTGGCATGAAATGCCTTGACAGGAGCTTCTTGAGTTTATAAACCCTGGGTTTTCAGTTTGCATGTACCCTGGTGATGAAACAGAGATGGTTATGGGGGGTTTTAAAGAAGAAAACCACACTGAAGTGGAGCCTGGGGAGGCTCATGGGTGGCTGAGCTGTGGGGGACTGCTGGGAGGGTGATTCTGTAACCTGTAGTGATGCTGAAGTAAGTGTGGGGTGCCATAACCTGGTGTCGTGTGTTCCCAGCCCCGGACTGACTTGAGAACAGCATCCTCTAATAGCAGATAATGCACTGCCGCTCTTTTCCCTGGTGCTGCCTCCTGGATGATGGTTTCCCTTACTAACCCAACTTCCTTCTCTTTTCTGTCCCTAGTGCTTGTACGGCTGCTACGTCCATTCCTCCATCATCCCCACGTTTCACAGAAGGTGCTACTGGCTTCTGCAGGTAGGATGATGACAAGTTCCTCTCTCCAGGGGTTGCCCCATCAGGGCTGTGTTTGCCTCCTGGAGCCCGTGCTTCCCTGTTTGTGGGATTTTGTTCAGAAGGAGTATGGATGTTGTTTGCTGTATCTCTCTGCTCAGAGGTACAGTATGTTTTCTTTAGCAGACGTTGAGCTGGTGATAGCTCAAATGTTCCCTCAATAGAGAGTCAGCACAAGGGAGATGTTCTGATGGCTTCCAGTTGTCTTTTCCTGTTCCAAAGTGAGGCGCAGGAGATCAGGAAGCGGCTGTGGTACGAGCATGTGATGGTACGAGGGAGAGTGGGTGCCATGGCTGTGTTTGATTTGGGCTGAGCCCGGTGGTCAGAGCTGCTTTCCTCCGGTGGCAGCTCAGTCTCAGGGAGTTTTTGGGGGTCACTCGGTGGTTTTTCTTGGCAGCTGTGGGCACAGTGATGCTGGATTTGGGTAGTGGCCTAATCCCCCTCATGTGCATGGACTGTGGTGGGGGAGCTTGGGTTCACATGAGGGAGTTTGCCTGGGGTGGGTATTTGCTGGGCTGATGCTCACCCCACCTCTGCAGACCTTAGGACGTTATTGACTGGGCCTGGTTGCTACAAAGTGGAAGCAGTTTGTTTTGTTTTGTTAGAAAACAGCATTTGACACATATTGTAATAACATTATTGTTCTAAAGATTGAACCCCTGCAGTCCTGGAAACAAACGGGTCTGAGGAAAGTGACATCTGTTTCAAGAAGCAAATGGAAAATAATCCCTTCTCCCCCCCGGGTTTTGCAGTTGTGCTTCTGTATCAAAAAGATGATGATGCTGTTGTCACTGCTGCGTGAAAGACACACCATGACCCACAAGGGATGGGGCCCACACCATGGATGTAATCAAATGGAATGGGCACAAAATGTCGCTGTCCTCTGTGATGTTTACGTGTGTCTCAGCTCTGTTTGTATCCTCTGCATGTGGTTACCATGTGGAAGTGAAGGGGAAGGTGCTTCGCACCTACGGAAGTCATTAAATATCCATGGTTCAGTGCACTGAGCAGAGCAAAACCTCTGAACTTTGGGTCCTGTTTGCTCAGGGCAGCAGATGGTGCTCACATCATGGTTCAGAATCCATCTCTGCCAGTGCCGCGGTGGATGCTGAGACGCAGGAATTCGAAGGAAACAGAGTTCCCACTGAGCACGCTATGGCACCATAGGATCTTCTTACCTGTGCCCTGAGGTCTGGCTTGTTCAGGTGTGGAGGTGTGTGTTGGTGTTCAGGCATGCTCTTTGCTCTGATAACTGCTTTGGGTTGAGATGAGCGGATGGGAAGTACCTTTCTCGTGAGGCTGTTTATAGAACGTGGTGCAGAACGTTTTAGGTGTAGTATACCGGTATTCAGAAACAAGGACAGAGTGTGCATTTGCTGTGGGAGGAATGGGGGTCTGTGATTCATGACAGCAACTCCCAGGCATAACGGGCATCCTTCAATCATGCGCTCAAGGTTATGCAGCCGGAGAGAGAAGAGCTGGCCAGGAATAGATGATGCTTTTCTAACATCTGCATGATGTCTGTGTTCAGATCCACAGTGAATTTAGGGGGAGTGAGACCAGAAGGAGAGAGGGAGAAGGTACTTTGTGCATCTGCGTCAGTCTTCAATACCATGCAGTAAATGACTTTGATACTCTAAAGTGGGTACAGAGGGGGCAATGTCTAACATGAACCTCCAACAAAATGGTGGGCCTTTTAGTTAGAGAGTGAGTGGGTGCTTTTCACTGGTCTGGGAGACATGTAGCACCTTCCTGCAGCATGGATGCTCTGCCTGCGAGCCTCTGGGCAATAGGATGTAAATACAATTAGTCTGCAGTGCCGCCTGTGTTTTGTGGGATGATCTTCCTCCAAATCCTATTGTCAGGTTAGATATTGATTAAAGATCCCCATGCAGTTGTTCTTGATCTTTCCTGACTAACGTTCTCAGCGTAAAGGCCAAGGCTCACACAAGCCACAGAGACGAGCAGTCTCTCCTGTGCATTTATACCGTGCTATAGCCATTAATGCCATTACGGTGGTATCCAGCTTCTTACTTAAACAACTTTGCATGGCCATTTATGATTGACACAACATGCCTTCTCCCTGCAGGCTGCTCAAGAGGAGAAGAACTGAAATCCAGTCTGTGGGCAAAATGCAGTTTTCTGAGGCTCTGCTGTGAGAAGTTACCCTGCCATGGGCAGAGACCATGGTGGTGGGTTTACAGTGCAAGGCACCGTCCATGAGGTTTCCTCCTCTTCATTCTGAGGGGGTTTTATGGTTTTGAGACATTTTGGGTGCTCTTGATAATGGATTTTAAACGTTGCCTTTCCCCAGGCACCTGTAGTGTTTCTAATAGATGTTGTAAATGCTGAGCAGGCATTGTAGTGTCTGGAGAAGGCAGTCCAGCCCTGGGCACTGGGCCTCTTGGAGCAGAGTGACAGAGCCATCACCGTGGTGATGGTGTTTTCCTCCATTGGGTTCTCATAGTTTTCTTTCAGTTTCCTGATTTCCAGAAATAGAGGATAATGCTCTGAGCGATGGGGCCGGGGATGTGGGTGACCTCTCCAAGGGGCGCTGGGGAGGGCTCTTCAGTAGCACATCTTTCTTTGATTGCTTTGCGTTACCTTTTAGCATCCTAAAAGCAGCAATGCCCTGGCTGTTCACAGTCAGTCAAGCACAGAATGGTGCTGCTGAGGCCTTTTTATAGGTATGAGAGATGGCAAGTCCCCAAGCTCCTGGAAAGGCTTCAGCACACATCATGCCACTGGGATGCTGGTTCGGCTGCCAGCAGGACACGTGTGTGCAAACACCCTGTGTGTATTTAGACCTCACAATGGCACCAGACTTCCTGTCAATGAAAAAGGAGGCAGAAAAAGCCCCTGTTTGTACTCAGGATGACTAATGCAGGGAAAACGTGGAGTCTTGGATAGAGATGATTTTCAAACATTGGCACAGCTGAGCAGTACAGTGCAGTGTTCTTCTGCAGCGTGGTAATTGGCACCCCAGGCATTTAGAGCTACTCCAGTGCCAGGCTTCAGGCTGCTGCTTGCAGAGGTTACTGGAGGAGAGCTTCATCTTTCCTAGCGAGGTGTCTCTTGCTCCCTTCCACCTCTGTGCCCTACAGCTGGAGATGGGCTTTGTTGGACAGGCATCGCTTTCAGTCCTGCCATTCTGATGCCCTCTTTAAGGTGCTGTGCTTATGAGAAGTAATATGTTAAAAAGGCATTGCCCTTTTTCTTAATTATGAAGTCCACAAACGGTGCTATAGGATCACACTAAACAGTTGTGTGAATTTAGGCAGTAGATGAGTATTAGTTCTTTGTGAGTGGGACAGATTCTCACATCGCCGTCTTTCCTGTAATTGCCTAAATCTGGGAGCAGTGTGCATTTTATGCATCGAATCTCGTTAATGCAGAAATTTGGTGTTAATTCTATACTTTTTTGCCTCAACTTTTCCCTTCTGTTCTAAGCAAGAAGAAGACCTTTCCATTCCCTGTTGGCAGCGCCCCGGCAGGGCAGCATTCCCTGTCTCATCACTTGTGCTGCATCAGCAGCATTTCCCCATCCCTGGCTGGAGGAGCCACAGCCATTGAGAGTTTTGGTCCTTTTCAACCCAAATTGGAAGCATTACAATGTCATCAACATTCCTGAGGCTTTTGCTTAGTAATGGGGTTTTATTTTTCATGTGGGTAGAATAGAAACGAGTGGGCAATAAAGCACTGGGGATCGTGTGCTGGATGTGGGCACTTCAGTCCCGGGTTGTTGTGGTGCAAGGTGTCAGTTAGGCGCTCAGCATAATGAACCTCTGCATATCTGCTAACAGGGATATAAACTGTTGCTGCTTTGACAGCACATTTTCCCAAAGTGAGTTTCAGCCTCTGTGATGAATTAAGTGTGCACTGGAGTACAGCAGTGTGGCACAGGGTACCTAATGGCACCAGTGTGGTTGAGCATCCTTAGCACACCACTGCGACAACCCTCAGCATCACAGGGCAGTTGGGCTGGGTGACCCTAGGACAGCAACGGCCTGGTCCAAGGTCCAGGATCCCAGCCAGGAGTGCCAGCACTTTGGGATCTATGGCCTGTAGCGCTGTTTACCTCTGATGTGTCCTCATGGTCAGTCTGTGCCCCCTTGGAGGGCTCAGAGATGCCACAGAAGAAGTGCTTCCTCTACCCCCTCTGGCCAGAAGTTGACAGCAAAGCTCTGTTTAGCAGCAGGGTGAGCGGTTAAATAGGTTTAGAAGGTGCCACATTGTGTAAAACTCAAGTTCTGTTTAGCACGAGTGCCCCAACACTTCATTTTAGCTATCATCAGAGATAGCTTTAACGGTTACAATTTAGGTCTTGCTCTGCTCTACTCCAGTGTCTTAGCGAAATAAGAAGCAGAAGCCATGGCGCTGCACTGCTGGAAGACCTCTGTCCTTTGCCTTCAGCATCAGAAACCTGAGAGGAGCCCTTTGTCTTTGATGGGAGCCAGCTGCTGCGGCTCTGCTCTCCGTCGTCTCAAGCCCAGTCACTCCGGAGTCTCCCCGAGGCATCTGGGGCCACTGTCACTGCCAGCACTGGTGATGGGCACTGAGAGTCACTCGCGGTGACAGCCACTCTCTTCTCCCCACGCTTGCTGCCTTCGCAGTGTCTCCTGTTGAGGATGGAGATGCTGCTCACAACTCATCCCTCCGGCTCGTGGCTCGTGGATGTGCAGCTCCTCTTGGCCAGGATGCTCACCTGAAGGTGCTTGGCACATGGAACTCCTGGCAGATGGAGACCCCCTGGCAGCACAGGGTTGGCCTGGGCAGGCCAAGGAGGATGGGCACAGCGGCACCTAGCCATACAGGGCTTCCAGAAGGGGATCAGCCCCAGTGATGGCACTTGGGTACAGGCAGTGTTTCACCTGGGTGTGATCCCAGTGAACAATACTGTTACCCACTTGTTTCTTGCCCCCTGATTTGCATCCATTGAAACCCACTTACAGTCTTCTCTTAATACATGCACAGAGAGGATCTGTTCCAATTGAAGGCTGCTTTTGCTTGATTTCTCCTCCACGTTGTACTTGCTCGCTCATGTTAGCTTCCCATGGATTGCTCACTAAAACTAACTCCCAGCTGGCCGTGCTCATCGCAACCTCTTATGCTGACAGCCTCCTTCCTAAGAGCAAAGCCATCCTGTGCAGCGTGCTCCGAAGTCACCCTGTTCAGCTTCACAGAGCATGTCCTGGGGAAGGACAGAGCGCTGGAGGGAGCAGCTTCCATAGGAGCCCTGCTTGCCGGGGGAGCCGGCAGCACGGCTGCGGTTAACATCCATCCTCACGCTCAGGACCATGAAAATAAATCAGGATGTTGCTTTCCTGACAAGCGCTTTTTTAGGACAGAAATCTGCAGTAGATAAAATTGAGCTTTTGACTCAGGCGGGGCCATGCCCCTTTCATCTCTCTGGGTACCTTCAGAGCAGAGATGCCTTCTGACACCTGCGGGATGAGTAAGATGGGGCTGCGGAGAAAAGCAAGCAATAACCCTCCGCTGATGTTCCAGCCAAGGGGAGGCAGAGAGGATTACAAATGAAGTGGTACGTCGGAGGCTGGAAACGTTTGAGCAGGAGTGCTTTATCTTTGGTAACGTTTGTGTAAATTATTTATTAACAGACTTGCTGCATTTTCCTGAGGAATTGGATGGGAAAGCAGAACGTAGAGCCGGCGGATTATATGCCACGAGAAAGACGCCAGTGATTAAAACCCAATTTCCAACCCTTCCGAGCACATAACTGTATTTTCAGACCAGCACTCTGCTATTTTTGTACAGCTCTCCACCACTTTCAGGAAAATCCCGGCTTCGTTCCCTAGATAGATGAGGAGGCTGACGTTAATGCGAGCAAACGGAGAAACAGTCGGAGTGCTTTGGTTGTTGCTTAAATAATCTGTTGTCATTTAGAGGGGAGATGCGTTTCCCCAACTGCTGTGGGATGTGCTGGGGTTGCTGATAGAGGGGAGGTGTTCCAGAGGCGACGTGGCACAGTCCAGGGCATGGACTGTCATGGAAGTGGGAGGCAGGTTCCGTGCTTGGGCTCTGATGCACTTTACAGCATCACTGGGGAGCACTGAGCTCTGCAGAGTGGTACCAGAAGTGACACAACTGAAGCCGGATGGCTTGTGCTCAAGCGTACACCCGTGTGTTCACCCAGGAGGACCCCAGGCAGCAGGACCCTGCTGCCTCCTCCTGTTCTGCTCCGGTTTGGAGCACTGATGCCATCACCGAGAGATCCTGGTGCAGAGATCGCAGTCAGGCGACTGCACAGCCCGGCTGGAAATGAAATCAAACCACAGGCTCCAAGATACTTATTAATATGCTCGGTATATTGAGGATTAGGCTTTTTGTGGCACTTAAATTGAATTCTAATGCTATTTTGAAATGTGTAATACGCTGAATTTACTTCACCTCAGGTTTGAGTTAATGGTTTATTAAATTATGCACCTTGCAGGAGCAGAGCCGTTTGCTGGTGTAGGACACTGAAGCTTGCAGTAGCAATGCAGCAGTTTTGCTGATCTCATCCACATCCTCCCTGGTCAATTATTAGGTCTGCAGGTGTCGATGAATGTATTATTCCTTCGGCTGAAGTTTCACCCTCTCCGGAGAGGCATAATTGGGGATTGGGTTGGAAATTGTGTAGTGAAGCAAATTGCAGTTTGAGTTTAGAGCTCTGGAGTTCGTTTTGGCGTGGGCAGCGGAGGACGTGCAGCAGATGCTGCCAAGGCTCAAGTCTCTCCTTCTAACGCAGGATCTTTAACTCTAATATGCAGTGTTGGGGCCTGCAGGGATCTGCCCCGGTTGCGTTCTATCTGTTAAGGCTCACTTCTCTAAGTGTGTTGGATAAATCACTTTCCAGGTGCCTGCAGTTCCAAGTGCTTTCCTCACTGCCCTTCTGCCCGTGTGAACAGCTCGCTTATTACCCCAGTTGCTTTTACTCTTAAAATCATCTTTTATTTCTGAAGGGATATCTGTCTGTTCCCTTCCTATCGATTGTCTGCCTTCAGCTGACACTGATGTCTTGTGTATGCCCCCAGTTAATGACCACTGATGCCTCCCGTGTCTTGCCCTGCATGAGGACCCATCCTGGTCACCTCCTGCAGCTGCATCCCTCTTGCCGTTCCATGAGGCTCTTCATTAGTTTGATGCATTATGAAGGAACAAAAGCTGGAGGAGAAGGACCTAAACGGGTTTTCCCTCCTGAACAAGCACCGTACCTCAGGGCATCATGTTCTGTGTCAAGGAAAAAGTGCAAGATTCTTCTTGCCATACATTTGTTTCAGTTAAATGTCAGCCTCTTTGCATCTTCTCCTCATGCTGCTGCAAGACGTATGTCATATGACAGCCAGCTAGCTCGCGCTGGCGTTGTTAGCCATCAGCAGCAAAGAAAGCACAATTTAGATGGAGTAAAATAGAGGCTGAGGGCTTTATCAGTTTAGTCTCTGTGAAATGGGATGGCCTCTTCCCTGGAAAGTGGATTTCCTGATAACATAACCAGCGCAAAGAAGTCCATTGGATTGAGTATGGCTTCATATCGTCCTCCTTTTGCAACCAAACACTGCAAAAGGCTCCTGAGGAATGCTGAAGGTTCTTCTGATCTCCTTGCTGTAAGTGAAACCAGTGCAGAGAGCGGCTGGGATGGGTGGTGTGGACACAGCCCAAGTGATGGTCAATCTGCCCATGACCCAGTGCCGCATGCGGAGCACATTGCATATGTACTGTGTGCCCATAGTCCTTGGGACATGCAGGTCGGTATTCATGTTAGGTATGTTTGGCTGACATCACTGGTACTGGAATTGTTAGGAGCAACGACTGTTAAAGGCTCTGCCTGACCTCATTGGGCATCCTGTAACAAGCATCACAGACTAAAACCTGCAGAATGATGCTTTCTGAACCCCATCAGTCAGAGCGTGCTCATCCTGTGCTTCTGCATTTCACACGTGTCCTGCCAGGGATCTGCATCACATGCAGGGTGTAAAACTTTGTGGGAAAAGGAATCCGCATAGAAAATCAATCCCCTTCTCAGCCTCCAGTGAAGAGAATGGAGCTGCGGCATCAGTTTTGCTGTGCATGGGTTGAGCGAGGTGCAGAAACCAGCCCTGAACTCCTCCTGCAGTGCTTGGCACTTGCACAAATAGCTCGAGCCTCAAATGCTGCTATTTTTTGGGGGTTTATTGAACGTTAAATCCATCACAAAAAATATGCAGAAAGAAAAATGAATGCAACATCTTTCAAGGTCACTTGTTTCCGTGGAGGCGATGTAACTGTGCTTGGCTTTCTGTCCTACAGCAGTGCTGGTGCAGACCATACATTTCATACCATCCACTCCAAATCCTGTAGCAACCTTCCTTTTTCCATGGAAAAATACAGCCAGTGTGTGCTGCACCCTGCTACCTGAGCAGTGGGGCCCTCGGATCAGCAGTAATTGTACCTATTTGGGATCTCATCTTCTGTGTGCCACTTATTGACCTTTCCTGAAGTGTCATTTTCTGCTCAGGAGCCCCACTAACTGGATATGCAGGGAGGACCAGCCATAGGAGAGTTTAGGACAGTGTGAGGGACCCCCTTGAGTTCCAGAAGGTGCTTGATTCTAGACCCATATAATATATCCATTATGCTCACATATCTGGAAGCCTTCGAGAAAGGGATTTTTCTCAGCGGGATAGGAAGTTACAACTGTAGATGCTGGGAAGCTGCTAAAAGAAGTTCTCTCAGCAGCTTTTCTGTTTGTAATACCATTTTAGATCCCAGAGTCTTTCCAAGCTCAAAGTGACTCACAGTCTTGCTTGTACATTGTCCTTCCAGGGAACGAAACCCTCATTCTTGGGTGTAGAGTCAAATAAAGATGGGTGGAATCAAAGCCAGTAAGGATTCAGGGGTTAATGTGACTGGTGTAATTGGAGGGACAGCTCCGAGTTCAGGGAATGAAGCGGTATCAAGTTTGGGGTTTAACAGTGATTTGTGTGAATTAGGGTCAGGAGAAAAGAGCATCAGTGGCTTTAAGATGGCAGCTTCATCATAGCTTTACATACAGGTCTGGGCACCATCTTCAGGCATGGCAAAGGGTGCATCATGTGTGTGCCCCCCCTCCATGACCTTCAAGCAGAGCATCCCTCTCTCAAAGGCTTCCCTTGGGCTCAGGTTCCCGGCCTGCTGGAAAGGGAGGGAGGGAGGAGATGTGCAATGGGCTTGATTAAAAAGTGCTTTGGCTTTTTCTCTTGAAGGGTGTTTGCAGTGGAAACTCTGCATGAAATTTATCCTTCTCCCATATGATTTTGAGTGGTTTTAGTGCCCAAATTCTCGGTAGAAAATGTATTCAATAAAAATTTGATGTGGAACTATAGCTCAGCAGAATCTTTTTTAAGAAATCCAGCTCTGGGATATTTATTTTGTATCCAGTTTCAGTTTTAGTGCCTGTTCCTCCTGCAGATGCCCTCGTTAGCCTGCTAACAGTTTATGTAGAGCTCAGCCCCTCGTATGCCTGCATCCCAGCATCCCGGCGAGCCCAGAGCGTTCCTGCAATGTCTGAAGGTGAAACCTGGGGGGAAGCACCGCTTTCTGTTGGCTTCTTCTGCAGGCAAACCCGTGCTTTTTGTTAATGAAGAGACCCAAGGGTTTGGGGATAAGCCTACAGCAGGTAAAACGTTGCCACACCATGGGCAGGGATATGGGCAACGAGAGCACAATGCACTTGACCCAGGGCGAGTCTCCTGGGAGGTAGTTTTAACAGGGAAAGTGCACTAAATGTGGATTTGTTCTCCTGTGGTGCTCAGCACGCAAAAGGAGACTGTTTAGAGAAAGTAGGAAAGAAATCTGGGATGGCCACAATGGAAATTGTGGGATAAACTGTGAGCCAGTAAAGTGTCACATCGGCTGTGGAATGACATTGGGAGCAATTGGGATAATCCCAGCATCTAGGAAGAGTTGATTCTGATGGGTAGGGGAGAGGCGGATTTTTGCAGGCTTTGGAGCAAGTGCCAGTGATGAAGGACGTCCCTGCTCACCTTCACTTGTGACCACTGTGCCACGAGTTGCCCGTCTGCTTCCCAGAATCGCAACCAAGCATCGCTGTGTCACACAGCCATTTGCCCTGTCCCCTCCTGCTGCTCCAGGCTGGGAGAGGCATCCCTGGGTAGTGATGGCCAGAGAGGCACAAAGTGACTCTCCAGGCATCAATCCCAAGGTTTCAATCTCTCCTTTAGCCCTTCAGAGTCACCATAAGGATTTCTAGCAGGTTTCTGGGCCAGCGTAGCATGGCAAACCGGATCATGAGCAGTGAGCTGCCTCGTGAATTACCACCTCCTTTAACACAGAGCCGGAGGCTCAAGGCACCAGGAGCTCCTTCCTGATCTTTAGCGATGCCCTTGCATTCTCCTGTGAGTAAACAATCTGCTTTGCCACTTCTTTTCAATTTAAACAGGAGTACACTGAAAGCCTCTTGCAAAAGCATCTCTTTGTGTCAACCAGACCGGAGGCTTTGGGCTGCGTTCCTCTCGTCTTCCTATTTTCCTCTTTATTTCCAATGTTCTCCTATCAAATACTCTGAAAAATGCTGCCCGGAGGCATGGGAAACAGCACATGGCTCTATGAAATATCCCCTTGTCCTAGTGTACACCATGTTTTCATCTGGTGACAGGCCAGGATTCAGCGCCCGGCCTAAATGTTGTGGCATCCGATTTGATGTTTGACTCGTTGGATGGACGAGACGCTGTAGCTCACGGACAACACAACCATTTTTCCTCATGGTTTACCCTTTCTCTAGATTACTGTCTGTGAGTTTCAAAATGGAACAGGGTCCCTCTGTGCTTTATAAATTAGGGCCGTATTACAGCAGCACCCAGCAGTGCTGCTGTATTTCACACGGTGTCAGGCTTTCTATTATAAACCTTATTTTTCAGAGGTTTATAGCTCAGCCATAAACATTCACTGTATGCTGAGGCTCGGAATGTAACAGCTGCATCTCAGCCGTGCAGAGGATGGGTTTGCATGGGGGTTTATAAGCAAAACAAAATGGGTTTTGCATGCACATTTATACATAGAGGTCTATGTTATTATGTTAAAATCGGCGTAAGTTTATCCTAGCTGTGATTTCAAAGTTAATTGGATGGAAGTTAGGAAATGCCTCCTGTTTGGCAGCTTGCTTGCTTTCTGTTTGCCAGACAGGATGCTGGCTGAGCAGTGACAGGCTGGGGGGTAACTAAAGGCCATCCTGGATTGCTTGTGCCCAGGGAGCGTCTGGATCCCGGCTGGCATTGGGAAGGGCCGTGTCATCAGAAGCTAAGTCACTAATAGCTTTTGGTTACTTGGAGTGGTCAGCTGGTGGCACTGTTAATCATCAGGGCCGTGCTTTCTTGCCGAGGGGTATCTAGCTTACAGCGGGATGATTGTCTGTAAATTCCCACTGTGCAGAAAGGAAACCCTGAGAAGGGATTTGTGGCTCAGGCTGGACCTCCAATAATTAGCTACAAGGGTATGCAGTGGTAGGCCAAGGGGAATGGCTTGAACCTGCCAGGAGGGAGATTGAAATGAGCTCTTGAGCAGAAGCTCTTCCCTGTGAGGGTGCTGAGGCGCTGGCACAGGGTGCCCAGAGAAGCTGTGGCTGCCCCATCCCTGCAGTGCTCAAGGCCAGGATGGACACAGGGCTTAGAGCACCCTGCTCCAGTGGAAGGTGTCCCTGCTCATGGCAGGGGCTGGAGCTGGAGGAGCTCTGAGGTCCCTTCCAACCCAGGCTGGGATTCTATGTTTCTACATGCTTACGTGCCTTTGAACACATATAATCGTTATGTTTTCTTATGTTGACATATGAGTAAGACACCGAGCTGCTCCTTTTAATAGCCTTCCATAATGCTGTAGTGTGATTTGCTGCATTTCAACAACTAGGCCAGCTCAGATGAATGGAGAATATCTTTCCACAGGGCTGCGAGAGCGCCTGTCAAGAGGAACCAGAAAGGGGCTGTTTGTGGGCCTGCGCTGTATGCAGCCATCACCAGCTGTGAACGTGCCTTTAGACGTGCAGTTCCAACAGCCATAACACAGAAGCTGTTTCTTATATACAAACACATAAGGAATGAAGGACACAGATTTGGTCTGAGTGTTAAAAAGAGAACCCCCCCCACAGTCTTCAAGTCAGTGTTAACCTTACACTGTGTCTTCTGTGACCTCGCTCCATTGGCTTTCCGGCTGCATGAGTGTTAACATCAGTGGCACATAGGCCTGTCTTTAAGCTAGTGTTTTTTGTACATTAAGGCATTTTGACCTTGGTGCTGTTGGCCTGTGTTAATTCTCATTCTGATGTTCTCCCTAGTAAGAGGCCCCTGACCAGCTCTGTAGAGGCACGAGGACCCCGCGGGCTGGTTTAGCTTTGAAAGTGGTGTTGGATTCCTTTGGGGAGCACATCTTTCCCACCTCTTCCCTAGGTGCTCCTCAGCGTTTCTCATGTGAATTCAAACCTGGGTAACAACACACTGCTGTGTGTGTAAGATGTAATGACAGGGAACTTTGTACCGCACAGTGATAGGGGTGTTAGGATGCAGCTAACCCCTTATCTGGCTTCCTTCCACGCGTGCGGAGCCAGGCTGCTTCCATGGACACACCTGCACAGCCTCATTAATTAATACCATGTTTTACATTTGGTTTTAATAAAGCCTTTTCATTACGGAGCTTGTTCCCATGGTAGGAAGAACTGAAATTCCTTGCAAGAGCATTATAATTAAGCTGTAAGTGCAATTGGGAGGAATCCCTGCTTGGGAAGTGTATCTGTCTAAGCTGGCTCGTTGCAGGGGTGATCCCAGCAGACTCAGGCAGGGCTCCCCTGGCCTGAGCTTTGGAAGGTTTCTATCCAAGAGGTGCTGTGTGCCCAGGGCCTTTCCTCACCATAGGTTTCAGGTTCAGGTCTTCACAGGCTGGAAGAGATGGAGATCAACCTCTCCGAGGCAGTAGTGCCCCAGTTCATGGCTTGCTGGACCACTGCAGCTCTCGATGTGCTCGCGGTCGGCCAGGGCAGCAACATGGAAGCAGCTTTTTTGCTGAGTTTGGTCCTGCAGTTATTTACTTCCTCCCTGTTGGCTGCATCCAGGGTTGTTCCCAGCCAGCACTGCAGCAGAGATGGAAGTGAGGTGTCTGCCCTATGATTGATACCAAATACCAGGAGTGGCCATACAGGAGGTAAAGTACTTCGGTATCTTTGGTCTCTTGTGGCTTGCTCCTCTGGTTTAAAAGTCGATACACCTCATGTATGCACAGCTGATCATAGCATGGGGATTCCTTTGGATGAGCATAAGGAAACGGGTTCACTGTGATTGTAAAGCATCACTTTCAAGGGAGGCAGCTCAGCAAAAGGAAATAATTCGGTTGTGCCAGAATTACTTGTGAACTTAGATTATTGTTTTCTCTTTGGCAAAAACTAAGGCTTATAAAATGAGACAGAGCCTGCCCAGGAGGAGCAGTTGTGTTTCTGCCTCTGACCTCAAGGCTGCTCATTGACTAGCTATACAGCAAGAAGATGGAAATGCTTCATTAGCAGGCGACATTGCATGTTACCTGGAGAAGCTCCTAATGGAGTAAATTAGGAGGGAAACATCTGTTGCTTTCAGTCTCGGGTTTTAGTGCTCAATCTGATGCTAATTCTAGCCTTTTGTGACCTTTTGTATGTCCCTTCATCCTAAATGGGAGACGGGTTTTGTTCATTAACTGTGGATGTGTTCTGCAGCCTTTGAACTTGAATAGCTTCAGAGTTCATCTCTACCCTCTAGGAGAGGTTGGACCCGTTCCTATTCTCCTGTATTCCCAAGACCTTAAGAGACAAAATGTAAGTGGGGACTGGGGGGAAAGGAGGCTGAGAGGCAGTAAAATCCTGAGCCAGCCAGAGGAAGAGATGTGCCTATATACGCATGCATGTAGATACAAGATGCAGAGTTCTGCCTTCTTCCCCCTTTCGTCTAATGATGCTATCATTAAAAAGGAGCTACAGCTTGTAACAGGAAATCGCAGGTTTGGTTGCACAAAATTCATGGCATTTTAGGAAGAAATACTTCTTGCAGCTTCCCATCTAAAGAGCCAGGTTTGGAGCTCCTTGGTGCACAGGGAGGGGATGCGGACCCGATGCTGCATCCGTGCTGCTCAGCGCCACGTTGCGGTTATAGAAGAGTTTTGTTCAAGGCTTAAAACACTCACTCAGATTAATGACCAAAAATGTCAAATGTGTCCGCAGCTAATTATTCATTAGCTGCGTAATTAGTGTGAGATGATCATGACATTTTACTGTTAGTAATTTTTATCCTCTAATAGGAATGAAATCAGGCTACAATCGCAGCACTCCAGTTTGAACTCTGCAGTGGAGGTGTGTGTTGCTGGGCTGGGGAGGATGCTCTGACGAGCTCTTGCTACCCAGGGCTGTGCATTACAGCCTGGAGTGGCGTTATCCTGCCTTGCTTGTTAGCAGGGATGCAAATGGAAAGCATCATCCTGCAGGATTTTGGGGTGAGGCCATGGACAGCTTGCAGAAAGGGTACAGAACTGCAGTGAAAGAGCTGGGATTTCATTTGGGTTTGCTCTGAAGGGAGTGGAAGGAAGTGGCTTTGGTGGCATCCTCCAACCACCCAGGCAGTTATCACGTTTAGGTCATTTAAGGAGGAGTATCCTCAGGTTTATTGCAAACCGTGGACAAAGTGCATTGTAGCACACTGTATCCCTTAACAGTGCATTCTGAACGATCTCCTTCTGCCTCTTCTGACTTGATAAGACTTCAACGTGGCTGTGGTTTCCCTAATTGCATCTTCTTTCGGTCCTTGCTGGGAAGCACACCTTGCAAATTCAGTCTTGTGATTAATTTACACGAAGGATGCAGTGTTGTTTCCTGCGTCTCTTCCCTCACAAATACATTCATTCCTCAAAGGACATCTCGAGTTTTTACACCAGCAGCAATTCAGGATTCCCTGGCAAGTAGGAAAACAAATGAGTGAGACTCAGCATTTCTGTTAATGGTATTTGTCCGTGCTCTGCAGTGCCACCATCAGTGCTGAGGTTCATCTGAGGAAACATCCTCATGCTTGTCCATGTTCTGGACCCCTTTGTTTCCCATCAGAAGAACATAGGAGATACCAAACTGGGAACCTGGGCAGCTTTCTGACTTGGCCAAACCATCAGTCTTAGAAGGGAGTGCATGGAGGCCAGCTACTATGAAGCAAGAGCTGCCTCTCATACATGGACTCTGCTTCTTTCTGGAAGAAAGATCCCTTAAAATGCAGGATTTCCTAAGCACGTGGCCTGGCAAATTCTGCTGCTAAAGAGCTGTGGTTCTGGGAACGTATTAGAAGATCTACCTCTGCAAATGGGAATTGCTCAGGCAAGTGGAACCTTCTTGCATGGAGGTCTGTGTTGACACACAGAGCAGCTCGGACAAGTGAGCAGTAAGTGGCACTATGAGCACAGTTCAATGCAGTAAGTACAAACAAGTTGTTATTTCTGCCCTTGATGGTGAGACACTTTGTTCTGAGAAAGCATCGATGCTGTTGGGTTTCCTGGGATCAGTTTTTACCTTCCTGCCACATCTCTGCTCTAAATAGAGTTGAGGGGTGCAAGTAGGGGGCTGAGCCTCCTAAACACCAGGCCTGGTTGTCTTCATTGAACTCAAAAAGAGCAAAGCCAAGCATATTGGGTTCTGTTCGTTAAGAGACTGGCTGTTTTCTGGCTTTGTTGGCTTTCAGTACCCCAAGAACAGATGCAGTTGACGAGTGGCATCAGCCAAGGGACATGGCTTTATAAGGTTCTGTTGAAGCAGGGCTTGGAAATAGCCAGCTGCAATCTAATTTGTAGCCAAGTAGAATAAATTGGGACTGATAGTTATTCAATTAATGGCATGGGCAGCAAGGTGAGGTCTCATCTCAGTATAGCAGAATAAGGTTGTTTGATGGGGAGCTTTGGGAAAACGGGGCACGGCACCAGGTTTTCAGTCAAGCCCAGCCACTAATCATCTAAATAGCAGGAGGGAGATGTGGTTATTATAGAGAGGCTCAGCACAGCGGTTGGAGTGAGGGCTTCCCAAAAGTGTGATGCAGTCCAAACCCAGTGGATGTGCCCTGGAGCCTGCCTGGAGCCAAGGGTTTCCTCAACAGTGCTGCATACCCCAGTAACCTGTGTCCTGCAGGAAGCAGCAGTCAGGACCAAAGATACGCTGTCCTCTGCTCCTGGTGTTCTGTATAGGTACCGATGGCATCTCTGGGCACAGAGGCTAGTTCCCTTCCATCATTCACCTGCTGAATTTGAAGTTCCTTTTGTGTCTGGAAAGGTGGTGTTTGCTTGCTTAGGAGTTCAGGAACAATGGGCAACTTTGGTGTCTTTTAGTGCTTTCTGTGCATCCCATGATGCTGAGTAGGTGGTTCGCTAATGCAGTCGCCACACTACGTACAAACTCCTGTGGTGCAGCGTTTCACATCCTTGGATAATTGCATAGTGATGAAGCTGCCATAGTTCTCTCCACATAAGCAGACCAAGAAACAGAGAAAAGCTTTTCCTTTTCTTTTTTTAATCAAAAGAAAGATTTCTTCCCATGCAAATGGCCTCCGTGATAATATTATCAGTGTTGCCTCAGGCTTGCACAAGCTGAATGGAGGAGAAGTGGAGCTTATGGTTTTCAGCAGAATGGTTTCATGCTTTACCAGTTCAGTTTATAAGTGGAAAAGGATGGCTAGTTTTACCTGGAATAATGGAATTCTTGGGTTGCATTTAAAGGCAAGCAATGTAGCAGGAAAGTTTGTATCTGTGGCTGGAAGCAGCCCCATGGCTGAGCACTCCTGTCCCTGTGTGTGCTCTTGGCTGTGACCCACACACTGTGCCAGTCCCTGTGCACTTGGGTTTTGATGAAGTTTGGGTCAGGCTTTGCCTTACAATGTAGAACATGTGAAGCTTGTTGGCAGCAAAGGGCTGGTTTGCTGCATTCCTGTGGACCACAGGCTTCATGGGTGTGCGGGACACGTGCTGGGCTCTAAAGCAGCAGCAGGAAGCAAAAAGCTTGTTTGAGACCATGGTTAATCCCCTCAGCCTGGGCTCTGCAGTCACTGGAGTACTGAAGCATGAGAGCAGGGCTTTCCTCCTGCAGCACTTGGCAGATCCCCAGCACTGCTGCATGTCAGTGTGCTGCAGTTATGCATTGGCTGATGTCCTGCTCCCGGCCAGAACCACGGCACACACTGGCCACGTGCAAGAGACAGCAAAGCAAAGGTGGTGAGGGTCTTTCCAAAGCCTAAAAGTTCACCTTTTGGTGATGTGTTGGTGCTGAGGTTTGGTTTGGTTTTGGTGCCCCTGTGCTTTGGGCTCCCTTTGCATGGGGCTGGGCGGCAGCACCCTGCAGGCTGCTTCTCACAAGAGCCCCATGGTGCCAGCTCTGAGGCTTTCTGATGTGTGCTGCCACCTCTGTTACGCTTACGGTTATGAAGAATGCTTCAGCAGAGCTGCGTTGGGCTTCCCTCAGAGCAGGTCATGTTCAGCTTTTGGCACCCAGGTTGTCTTGGCCAGTGTGAATGGGAGCAATAGCAGATTTGTGCAGATTAGCTCAGATATTGAGGTCAATGGGAATGACCCCCACGGATGAAGTCAAAACTGAGGACCATTTCTCAAGGTGTGTTATAAACATAGTCCAACATCTGTGGTCTTTCATGAAAAGCAGAGCTATGAGGGTGAGATTTCACTCAGCGGCACTGATTTGGTGCCTGCGGAATCATTAGCAATTTGATATTGTAGCTTTCTCATTATCAACTTCTGCAGGAAAGGGGAATTAATTTTCCTGTGCAGTCAGAAGTTGTCAGAGGAGATCCCTCCCTTCCTGCATAACCGGATCAGAAATTCCTCCCCTATGTGCATTGACCCCTTCTCTCTGGGGAACACATTAGTTGAAGTTGCACTTCTCATTAAACTCTGCTGCCGAAGATGAGTGTAAAAATAATGCAGAGTAACAGTGGCAGGCCTGGAGGCATTTGTAGGAGTATTAAGCAAGGCAGAGGGTGATACATCAGCCTGCTTTCAGATCCGGACTCCAAAGAGGAGGCTGCCCAGGGCAAATCTTGTGTGCTTGTACGTGGGACGTTTATCTGTAAGCAAGAATATAAGGGCAGTCATAGGATCTTATTGCAGCAACATCTCGAGCTGTCTCTTGACGTGCAATCATTTTATCACCTCGCTGGGATGCAGAAGCTGTTCCAGGATGAAAAGTGATTCTCCCTCCATCTTCATACTTTCTGGTCCCTTTGGAGCCTATTACCACGTGTGCACCTTCCCCTGCTCTGTGCCAGAGCACACCCCATGGTAAACCACTGGTGAGTAGCGCACAGACCTGCGCTCGTTTCCCCATTGCGTGGCAATTTGTTATCTTCCTGACTTAGATTAATGTCTTTTAAGAGGAAGGTGTAAATTCGGCTCAGCAGACCCATCTGACAGGCGCACGGTGTTCCTGGCTGCTGGCTATGCTGGCTTTGCTGATGGATGCTCCTTCCTCTTCTCATCACGCCCAGAGCCAGTGCTTCAAATGCAGCTCCTGGTGAAAGCAAAGGCCTCTGCCATGTGCTGGCAGGGCAGGAGCAGCTTCTGCAGGGAGGGATGGCTCCTTCTGCCTGGAAGTGTGTTCCCTGGGCTCTTGTCCCCCATCATAAGGCCAGCCTGCACTTCTGTCCCTGATCCGTTTGTCCTTCACTTAGCACTTCCAATTACACTGTGAAGAAAGCAACCTACCTAAATGGGGAAAACAAGAAAAGGTACAAATGGTTTTACCTGCTACCAAACCTACAAGGTAGACAAGAGCTGTGTTCTCAACAGTGCTCCATCTTGAAATAGCAGTGATGAGTGTTTCTCTTTGGCAGTGTGATGCTGTCAGGGGGATTCACTTCGCTGTGATTGTGTTCTTGGAGAGGTCCATGTGTTTTCCCGTCAGTATTGCTGTGCTGACCTCATGGCTGACAAAACTGCCACAGTTCTTAATATCAGCCTGTCTGCATTCATCAGCTGCAAAGGTTTTCCATCCTGTCAGATACCAGCACTAGGCAGAGAATGGAGAAAACCTGGGAAGCCAGTATGGTAATTATTTAATCTAAACCCTCCTGTACCAGCGGCTGCGCTGTGATGACTGCAAGTTGCGATGCGAAGCTAAGAAATACCTGATGTTGTTATAGTGAAGCCTGTGGAAATTGTAAATGCCCCATTATCTGAGCACTCTCTTGATGGTATTTTGGCTCTGATGTGTGACGCGGTGATGGAGAGCAGCGAGAGCCCTTCCCTGGTACCCAGTTTGCAGTAGACCCAGCCTGTTGGCAGTCATCCTTTGTGAAGCATCCCCTTCTCATGATCCAAGAGCATCAGAAGGAGTCCCAGATGCCTCAGGCTTCAATACTTGTGTTGCCACTGTATTTATTGAATAGATAAATACTGGTTAGGAGCAAGTCTAAACCCAGTCCATTGCGTTGTATATCGGTCTCAGATGGAGTTTTCTGGATGTGAATGTTCTTTTAAGAAGGCATAGATGGTGTTTTTGGAACAAAGCACAGCCTTCTGGTTTTCTCTGAAGTACAGTATTTAGATATATTTACACTGATTTAAAGCTATGCCGCTCAGCTGATATGAATATTATGGGTGGAAATCAGTATTCAGAGGGAATGATAATGCTAGTGGAATGATATAAACCATCCATTTCAATACACACATAAAGCAGCCCTCTGGCAGCTCGGGTGGCACCTTTCCTTTATGGTTTCAGGGTTGAAAGGAACATGGTGTTAAACGAACCCAATGGTTTTAAATGTGTTTCTGTGTCAGTGTTGAATTTACCTGATCCAAGTGATTGGCAGTGTATTATTAAATAGGAGATAGGTCTGTTGGGCACAAAGTGAGATCTCCATTCCTGGCAGTCGGAGGAAACGCTGCACGAAGCACAGCTCTTTCTGCTGCCTGAAGGCATTCCCCTTCCCAGAGCCAAGAGGTCGGGGGTTTACCTCCTGCCAGGTTTCCATTGAGATCCCCATGCTCCTGTCACACGGAGGAGAGCAGATCAGAGGAGGCTCAGCAGCAGCTCGGGAGCCTGATGATGTGTGAGCCTTTGGAATGAAGTGCTTGCCTATAGTGGTGCTGGAAACAGGTAGGCAGTAACTCACACTCACCCATGTGCTCAGCATCTCTGTTTCCACAAGCTGTGCGACTTCAGCGTTCCCCCCATGGAAAGCCAGGAATACGATGACATGCACAAGCATCCCACACAATGGGAAGGACCATGACATCCTGGTCAAGCTGGGCAGAATCCTCCAGTGTAATTTTTGCTGTGATTTCTGTTGGCCAGATGGGGTAGGGATTCAGCCTTGGGATGGAATAGCTTCCAGAGCTGTGTAAAGGCTTGATTGCAGCTCTTTTGGTAGCTGTTCGGTACAGCTTGTCCCTCTGCAAAAGGATGTCAGCAGCGGTGGGCTGCACCCCAGGAGAGCAGTGCTTGGTGCCAATGGAATTCAGGTTAAAGCCTGGCACATGTGCAAAACAGAGTTTCCTTCCCATGAAGCGCTGATGGGAATAGAGACACCTTCCCCATGTCCCGTGACTATCTGCTGAGCTCTGGTGCCTCTCTGGGTGCTTGAAAGCGGTTTGAAGCCTCAGTGCTGATAAAAGGGAGGCTTCAGAAAACAATGGCAGCAGACAGAAATGGAATCCTTTTATCTGATCCCTTGTCAGCCCCTCGAGGATCCCGAGGCGTGGGGTGGGGGGACCGCAAGGTCATCTGCAAAGAGGAAGCAGGAAAGGCTGGGTTTGTATCTGCATGAGCAGTTAAGTGGAGCGTGCCGCAGTGTTTACAGCAGGGTTTGGGCTTCACAATGGATTAAAGACTTTCAAACCCCTCTGCAGACTGTCTTGAACTTTAGCAACGCGTGCTCAAAATAGCATCGGTCTTTAAATGTTTGATGTGCTGGGAGCCTTGAGGGGAATCAGGGCATTTGGAAGTGGTGGGAGAAGGGGAGGGTGGCTCTTGGGGTTGATGACTCCTTCCTGAATCCATGACACGGGACCTGCTGCTTCACAGCAACACTGCAGCAAGCTCAGGGAGCATCCGTGTAGAGCCAGCCACTGAGGATGGCCAGGGAGGTGTGAGGATGGCCAGGGAGGTGTGAGGCTCAGCTCCAGCATCCTCAGCCTGCAGTGCAACCTGCCTAGCAAGGGAGATGTTGAGGCTGGTCTGCTGTACGAGCTGAGTCTCTCTGTGGAAGATACCCATGATCTTACATGGGAAGGTGTTCACTGTGTTGAGAAGGGCTCTGCCTATTGCCTTGTGTTACATTTGGAGATTGCCTGGTGTTCAAGGCATCTGTGTGCAGGTGCCTCCTCCCTTTGGCTTTGTTGTCCCTCTTGCAGAAGACATCCTTTTCCATGCTGCAGAGTGGGGGAGCTGGAAATGTGCACCAAGAGGAACAGTGGCTTGGCATGGTTGAACTGTGGCCACAGGTATGGCTGAGATAGGAGACTGTTTGCTCTGTCTTTGGGTAGAGCTCTTGCTCCATCTTTTCTGGGGCTCGTGCGTATTTGGGAGGCCCCTTTTTAAACCCACACATAAACCTGTGCTCAGAATTATTCAGAAACATCAGAATTAGTGCCAAAGTCCCACAGAAGCAAAGTGAAGCAGTCAGGGGACACGAGTTGGCAGCTCTCAAAGGCTCAGGTCCTGCTGCGCTGGCTTGGGGCATTGGGATGTGGACGTGTCTGGTGCTGTCCTGGGACAAACCCACTTCCACCATCAGCTCCTGATGGCCTCTCCTGTCATGAGGGCCCTGACAGTATAGAGCCACACATCTGGAGCAGTGACAAATTGCTTTTTAATTGCCTCAAGGAAGAAATCCATTAGTCTTTCCTTTACGTGAGGATCATAACAAAATTCTGCTAAACACGAGCAGATGATGCTCTCCAAATCATGCAGGCTCTGCTGCTGTGCTCAGTTTACATCACTGTCCAGTTCAGAGCATTCATTTCCAATCTGACAAAGCTGAACTGTCTGAGCCTCCTCCAAGAGATGCTGCAGAAAGCTCTGCTGACATGGGGGATGGCGTTACAGTGATTCATTAATTGCCAAAGAAATTCATCTTGCCTTAATCCCAGCTCCGTGTTTTTTCCCTTGGTTCATTGGGTTTTTTTAGGCAAATGATAGTTCTTTCTTTTCTTAGAAGGGCAGCCAGTAGGCCCTGGAAGGCTTTCACCCTCCTTTGGCTTCCCCCATCTCATGGTGGCAGCATTAGGGACTATGGTTATAGGACAAGGCGTAATGAGTTCAAACTTAAACAGGAGAAGATTAGATTGGAGATGAGGAAGTAGTTCTTTACTGTAAGGGTGGTGATGCACTGCAATGGGTTGCCCAGGGAAGCTGTGGATGCTCCATCCCTGGCGGTGTTCAAGGCTGGGTTGGACAGAGCCTTGGGTGCCATGGTTTAGTGGGAGGTATCCCTGCCCATGGCAGGGGGTTGGAACTGGATGAGCTTAAGGTCCTTTCCAACCCTCACTGTTCTATGATTCTATCAAACAGGCGGCCCCAGTGCATGTTATTACAGCAAATCCATGCCCTGCCATCGTGCTTTCACCTCACCTCTGAGCTGCTGGCAGTCACAGGCTGTTTGTGCTGTGGCCATTGACCGTTTCAGCCACATTTGTTGCTGTTTTCAGGTATTCCCTATAGGAAGAAATCCAGTAAATGGCAGAATCTGAATCTCATCAATGGGGTTTTTCTCCCTGGCCCATTGGATGAGGATTCCCTGCATCCTGGCGCAAGTTTGGAGCAAGATTTAAACCCAGGATGTGGGACCACGTGTAACACACCATCCTCTCTCTGCGCCTTGCCAGTGATAGCTGGTGATTTAGCATCAGAGGTTCCCTTCATCATGCTGCTGCTTTGCAGCATCTGTTGTGGGTGGGAGACCTGGCAGGCGGGTGCATGACACGGGCATCCCAATCTGCTGTGGATGCTCCTGCTGTTTAAATGGTTGCCAAATCTCAGCTACAGCAGTAGCAACAGGTATTACTTCCCACCACACTGTCAGGACGTACAGTGCAGGGAGGACCGTTTCTCCATGCAAGGAATACCACTGTTGGATGCTTGAATGTAACAAGGAGGACCAGGAAAGGTGGCTGTAATTGAATTTGCTGTGTAGAAAAGGATTGGTGCTAAAGGAGAAATAAGGGGTCAACAGAGGGGGTTTGCTAACCCTCTGCAGATGGGACCCTGTTGACTCTGTTACTTAACTTTATTTCTAAGTTATTCCATAGGAACAACCATCTTCATGCTGCCGCATTTACTCTGCTCTTATAAGGAATATGTGTCGTTAAAACTGCAGATGAACATTGCACTAAAATTGATGATTCTGATGTGCACAGGGAAACCACACTTACATGAACATTTATGATAGAGTGTAATTGTTGAAATTTCAGTAAGTAGTCCCAGTTTAGTCCCCAACCTGTAACACAAAACACTTCTCTGGTCACAGCTCCTTCTTGCTTGTGGGACCAATAAATGAATTCACATTTGCAAGTTAGATAAATCCTTTGAATGTATTATTGATGCAAACAAATGAGGATTGGGGCTCTAGACAATACCTAATGAAGCTGACTCGACACAGGCTGTTCCTGCTGACGGGTGCCAGGTTTCGGTGGGGGAAGATTGATGCCTGTTTCATCCCATAATTATCCCATGGCTTATGCTCTCTTTATACATTCCTTGGCGAGGCACAAAGCTAAGGGCACCAAGATAAGTAATTAATTACTGGGGATCCAGTGGCAGCTACTGCAGAAAGCTCATGCTCGGTTGATGGTTCGTGACTGTATCTGCGTTTGATCTCCTCGTGGACGCTCTCAATTATTTTTCCTGATAAATACTGCTAATCAGAGCATCTTCCAGAGAAGGTTTGTGCCTTTCTGAAGATGGGTGCGTTCTTCAGCTGCAGACCCCAACTGGTGCTAAAGGAACTTAGTTTAAAAGCCCTGCTCTATGCAGAGACTCACAGAAGGGTTGGGGTTGGAACGTCTGAGTTATAACTAAGGTGTGTAGCATTGATATGAATGCCAGCTGAAACGCTGCAGTGGTACACAGTGGGAAGCACCTTTAACCTGCTGGAGAGCTGGCCATTTCCCTTCCCTGACATGAGAACCTGAGAGCAAAGGTCACTGTCCTCTGTGAGATTAAGGGAGGCATTCCCATCTTCAGGACCTAATCCAGAAAACAGATCAGGGCCTTTATGCTATAGGGTGGAGTGACACTGCTGCACGTGTTTCGAAACCACATCCATGGGCTGCAAGAGCTAGTGGTTTCCACGTTGACAGTGATTGTCTGTGGTATCGTAAGATGGACACAGCCCAATAGGATCCTGTTTGTGTCTATCCATTCCTGCTCTCAGCTTGCTTTTCCCATCTTGCATATTCATTCACACCTGCAGCATCATGCAGGATGCTGAGCACAGCAGGCACCCATCAGCCATGACCCACCAGCTCCTGCTGCACATGGGTTTGTAATCCCCTTTGGAACAAGGCGGTTCATCTCCCTTCAATCTCTTTGCTCAGAAACAAGTACAACACCTAAACCAAAGAGGCCAGGCGCCTGTCAGAGCAGCTTTGCTTCTCCTCAGGAAGGCAAGCAAGATTGCAGCAGATAAGGCTTTTCTTTTCTGGCATCATGTAGAAAGCAGTTTCCATGCGTGCCATGGCAGATCAGCGCCTTCTTTAAGATGCAGCACTCATTTGTACACATAGCTTTGTGGTTCTGCTTTTTAACTAGCCTTTCAGCACTATAATTCAGGTGTCTCAGGGAAGTGACATCCCAAATGTCACCCTTGATGGGCCACAACTGTGGTGCTTCCACAGGCTGCACTGCCTGGAAGTTCATCAGCTGCGGATGTAGGGCTGGAGGGATGATGCTGGGGTAAGGAGAGCCCAGATGTGGCTCCTCTCAATGACTCTCCTCTGGCACAGCATGGCAGATGGTGTTGATCGTTCCTCTGAATTGTACCTGTGTGGTTCATGTCAGAGACGGGCATTTACTGGGTGGATTCTGAGGAAGAGGAGCTCAGTGGCACTGAGCTGGGCTCTTGTGACCTGGGGATAAGGGAGAAGAGCAAAAGCTTGCTTTGAAACCCTCCATCTCGGAACGGCAGCTGGAGTTTGCCTGTTCCCCGGCTTTAATTGTCACTGGCAGCAATTTGAATGCATGGAACTAATTGGTGGTACTCTCTTCTGGGCAGATGGCAACCAACTGGCCAGTTGGCAATGAATAATGCATTGGACTAAAGGCTTCAGAGGGATAGTTACGTGGTCAGAGAGGGCACAGAAACTACTGTCAGGGCCTGAGCACCGAACGGGGCCATAGCAGCTTGATTAATTGGCTGAACTAGAGAGGCTTTGACCTTCTTCACCAAGTTGAATGGATGGGTTGATCACTTACAGAAAGTTGTTTCTCCATAGCAAGGCAGGGAAGGGCTCTGGTCTCCAGGAATGCCCTCCACTGGAAACTGCTGGAATAATGCTTTTGGGGCAAAACCCCACTCTGTCAGAGTACATGAGGCTTCCAGCATGGCCCAAAGGGCCCTCTTAAAACCCTACAAGTCCTGCAGTGCACGGCTCCTCCTGTTATTTTCCAGCATCCCAGCACTGACTTTCTTATTCATGGCTTTGTCCCTATTTTCCACCCTTCTTCCCTTCTTTCCACCTCTTCATTTGCTGTGATGATGCATCTGAAGAACTTGCCGCCCTCCCTCCTGTTTGGTGCTAACTCTGCGTTCTATTCAGTAGGAAAGCTCTCTCTCATTGAAAATTACCTAAACAGATAATTTCTGACCATGAATTCAAATCTGATTATGGCTCCAAAAATACCTCTCTCAGTAGCTGCCTATTTGTAAAGAATGGCATCTCTGTGGCAGTGAGTGCCTTCGGGCAGGAGCTGTGACTTGGGCTTGTGGAAGGGTTGGTATCATGGCCCTCAAAACTGATTGGATCGATAAAGCAAAGTGCCTTAAGTGAAAATTGAACAGCAATTGTAAGCGTGTTAGACAAATAGAGTAATTGCAGCCTGTTGTACATGGAATGAAAAGCCCAGTTTCCTTGTGAGTTATTACAGTATGCTATTGATTACACGAAAAGCAGATCTTTTTCATTTGTATTTTATTAATTTGGGAGACGTTTAAGACCTGCTTTGTTGTGTCTAAGGGAAATAAAGGAGTCGGTAGAGCTTTGGTAAGTGTGCGTTGGTGATGCGGTTGCAGTTCTCATTACTAAACACCCTATAGCACTGCTCCTGCCTAGGTTTGAAGGCTTGGTATACACATGCACTGCAGAACGATGCTGCAAATCTGCTTTTGGTTTGGCATACTGTGTGGTGGAAACAGTCTGAGATTAATCATGCTTATGATAGAACAGTGTTATGCGGGGATGCTGAAGTGCAGTAGTGTGAGTTTGGGCTTCTGCCTGTGATGGTGATGCTGGGGGAAACACACAGATAAGAGTGGGTACAGAACGTGTGCTGCAGCCTCAAGGCACGTTCCTTCCCTCTGATCTGAGCGGAGAACACGGGATGAGAATGGAGCAGGAGGATGTGGGGCTGCACTGTGCGTGCTTCCCGTGCTCCCCCCTGCCCGTGACACAGCGATGGAGTGGGGTTGGGGGTGCTTTGTTCAGCCCCGGTCCTTCCTGGCCAGTTCCAGAGCACTGCTGGGATGTAGTGGGAGCCTTTGTGTAGCTGTCAGACACTTTGGTACACCCCAGCACAGGGAAATGCCTTCTCTTCCCTCCAACGCACGCAGACACAGTTCATCATGAGGAGCCGAGTGCAAAGGGATTTCCAAGATTGGCCCTTTGGAGCTTGCTCATTGCAAGTCATTGCACTTTTAAAATGAGTTTCCATTTGCATTTATTGTTTGCCAAAAGGCAGCTGTGAAGAAGCCCTTGGACTAAACTCTCTCCATAGGGGGTACAGCAACCTCCAGTCTATTTTAATGGATTCTTGTCAAATTACTGATCACAATAAATCCAAGTGCTCTTGGAGACTGAATGCTTCTTGTTAAACTCTCCAAAAAGAATAGGATTGATTTGGAAATGTCACTTGAGATTTAAAAGCTTAAAGGTGAGAGCATAGGGATATAATTAACAGCAGTTGGTCTTTCTCTTCTTTACTCCTTGTTGTCTGTGTGCAAATGTGATGCCTCCCAGTGACTTCTCAGCCACTCCAAACTGTTGGCCAGCAAAGGTGGTAGCTGAAGGTACAGGTCTGAGCTCCCGTGGGTCAGTGTGAGATAGACCCCTCACATTGCCACCTTCTGTGCTGCGTTTGGATGAGGTGTTTGAAGGTATTAAAGTTATTGCACCTTCTCCCAAGTGGCTCTCTGTGTTTGCAGCCAGGGGTATCCTCACTCCGGAGCAGCTGCTCAGCCTTCACCTCTCAACACCTCCTCGACTGCCTCATTCAGAACCTGTTCCCCTTCCACGTGTCTCTTTGCAGCCCATGTGAAGGTGTGATGAGCTGTGGTCCCAGGGTGACCATCGCGTCCCAGGCTCCGTGTCTCTTCCCAACCACCTGGGAGCCCAACACAGACGTCTCTGCTTTGCTGGCTCAGGAGATGAAAGAAGTGGGAGAGGGAGAGCCATGTGTCCCTGAGGAATCCCCAGCCTCGCTCCTGCTGTGTGCCCTGTTGTTTTCCCTTTGGAGGACAAACCAGACATGAGCCATAAGGAGTCTCAGTCACCCCCTGCTGAGGCACATGGATGAGTTCAGCCCTTTCCTGTCAGATGCTTGCTGCCTTCCCTTCCCAAAGGAAACCCATTAACATCTATTTAGGGACACTTGTTTTTCACCACCTTGCACAGACACCATTAACCTTGCCCTTGCTGAGGGGCTGAAACTGTGGAGCCAGGCAAGCAGGATCATGCCCTTGCTTACAGGGACAGCTTCTGAGGCTGCCTCCTCCCTCTTGGTTCTGCTTTTTCATCCATGTGTTGAGCAGTGACCTCCTGCCTTAGTAGGCTCTTCCTGTGCCCCTGTTACCAGTCCTTGCTGTATTAGCAGTTGCAGACGTAGTTGATGCTTTCTGAAAGGAGATGTGCTTCAAGTCCAGAGTTGTTGCCCTGATTTAAAAGACTTCTGCCATTGGAAAGCCATCTTGCAGCAATTAATTGTGAAATTGCATTCCAGGTGAACAGCTTACATCAGTTTAGAGGTTAATCCTCCTGGAAATAGGATCTTTCATCATTCTGGATGTTACTTTTGAAATAAACTCCTTTATTTCTCACAAATAGAATAGTGCCTTATAAATAGAAATCATATTGTGAATTCAGATTTCAACTGAAATCACTGGAAGTACTCGAGATACAGGCTTTGAAAACGTCTGATTGTGGTAATTTCACAGCATTGGAATTGCATTGTGCAGGTAAAGGTACTGAAAGACCCCGTCTCACTTTGTCACAAGTACAGTAAGTGCAGCCAATTGATGGGGATCACCCAGCCCATTCTCCAGCCTGGCTTGCCCTGATGATGTGCATTTCTTGTGCTCATGAAATCTGTGTGGAATTTGAATAAGATTCAGTTTCCTGACATCTGAGGCTCTTTGTACCTTGCAAATTGTTATCCTTAGTTAGAAAAGAGGACACATTCATTCTGCCCTCTGATAACTGTGGACCAAAAGAGCATGCCAAGGGTGCAACCCTGTTGTTAGTGTAAGGCAGATGTGGTGCTCTGCAGGTGAGTGCTATGTGCCTGGCTGGAACGCTCCTGGGACACTGTAACCATAGTGTCTGTAAGGTCTAGATTTACCTAAGGGGCATGTGAATCCAGCACCAAAGGCTTGTGGTAGCAGAGGTCAAGGGAGTGGAAGGGAGAAACCCCTGGTTTTGGTACTGCTGCCAGAGCAAACCGACCCCATCCCCGTCCATTGGGGAGCCATCGCTCTGCAGTTCCTTTTGTACTCCAGAAGGAAGGAGATACTGGGCAGGAAGAGCTGTGTGTCCAGCTTACACAGCCATGATGGGTTACTCCCTATGGCTCTGCCTCTGCACTCATGCATCCAGCCCAAGGTGCAGGGCTGAAAACAGCTTTACTTCCCTGGCAGAAAACAAGCCTGTGTCTACCTGTGCCTTTTACGGGGTAACCTGTGCTGACAGCCAGGTACAGCAAGGCCAAGGAGAAACAGTGATAAGGAAGCAGGCAACCCAGGGGCTCATGGAACTTGTAGCTGGGGGAATGCAGTGTGATGCATTCGCTTGAGCTGTGGGCCTTTGGCATCAGCCCTTCAGGGACTGTGCAGCTCCCGGTGCCAAATTGGAGTGATTCCTGGAAACCACATCCCACTTGGATTCTTCTTGGTTTTTTATACAGGGAAAACCCCATCTCTGAAACTCGTAAGAACGACTGTGAGCAACAGGGGGAGAGCACTGGGTGTTGCTGTGATGGGAGTAATGCGGCATATGGATAGTGTGATGCTCGCAGCACCTGCGGGGAGCAGACAGCAGTATTAATACCTTTTACGTCTGCCGAGGCAATTGCTGGAAAAATCCTTCCAGGAGTCCGTGCTTATTGGCAGAGCGAGGAGGATCTTCGGAGCAGGAGGGTGCTGAGCTTGGCAGAGATGCTCCTCTATGCTTGCCCATCAGTGTCAGCTGTGCTCTGAGGACAAAGCTGAGGACAGAGCAAGCCCATACACAGCAAGCTTGAGGAGCTGGGCTCCGCCGTGCTTATCCCAGTCCTTGTGCATCCCCTGCATCCCTGCAGGGCCACATAAGGGAGTCAGGGACGTGGCCTTGGTGTAACCCACTGTCTTCTTTTACATGGCAAAGCAGCAGATCCCACAGCAGAGTCACTGGGATGGGGCATGATCTGCTCAGCTCTGCTGTGGCCAATCCTTGCACCCCTCCATCCCCGTGGCATGTTACCTGCTGTCTGCTTCCCAGGCCCAGCAGCATCCTGTGTAGGCTCTGAAAGTGTCCTTGCAGAGTCTTTCATCCATCTGTGTTTTCCTGATGCTGCTCCACTGCCATAATGAGTGTTTGTAGAGGAGTAAATGAGTTTAGAGGAGGAATGACCCGACCCAGCGCTCCACAAGTGATGAGCAGTGAGTGCTGCTGCCTGGGATGGAGCAGGACATGCCCATGGGTGCTGAACAGAGCTCGTTTTCCCACACCCTGCCCTGTGATTGTCTGCAGAGCAGTCAGTGCAGGCAGAGGATGGGAAGCTGGGAATTCCTGCAGTCCTTTCCTTGCTGGATGAGGTTGTAGTGATTAACAGGGAGAAGCGTCATGGGTTTCCCTGGATGAAAGCTAGGCTTTTCTGTGTTCACACGCCGACCTGTGGTTTCCCTTTAGTGTCCTTGCAGCCTCCATGACCTTAGGCAAAAGGCTGCAGAGGTACCGGTGAGGAGAGGGTCTGGGTCTGCTGTAGCTGCAGAAGATGCAGATGCTTGGTGCTCACTCGCTCAGCTTCTGCTGCCTTTGCCATTGTCAAGAAGGAAGTCTACATTAGGCAGCTGTTGCCGTAGTTGATGGTCTTTTGCCCTGGTCTGAGTGGGTGAATTGCTAAGCTGTTTAATTCAGCCCTTTCCCTATGCAGTCGCACAGCATAGCTCGGTCTGAGTTCAGCAGCATGGAAAAGGGACAGTTTGGGGAATGTTGCTCTTTGGTCTTTACATCCTTCCTGATACCCAAAGGTACTCACCTGAAGAGCAGCTCAGGTGCTCGGGGTTGTTTATCCCTTTGGTCCGTTTCCTTCTGCTTCATCACCTTTAAGTTCTTTATTTCTACATTCTTCCAGTGAGGAGCAGCACAGCCCCAGCAATAGCCAGGGGGTTCTTAGCATCACCTCCACATTTGCTCTCATGTAGCCTCTGAATGGATCTGACCATTGCATCTAATATGTGCCAATATAAATAATATAATTTATATATATAATATATATAAAATATAAAAATCTAATAAATGTAATAAGATATTTAGCTAGGAGCATCCTATCTCTCACACACCCGTCTCTGCGTTGTCAGGTATGTTTCCAGCCTTCAGGATAAGGACAGAGATGCACAAATGCATGCATGCTGCTCCAGCTTGTCCGTGAGCACCTCCAGAGCAGGTACCTCCTGTCTGGGACTGCGAACGGTGCTGTTTCCTAGGATGGGAACCGCTGCCCATGGTTTGAGCAGCAGCAGAATCCATCCTGTTTGCTGTTCAGAGTTCAAGATTGCAGCAAAAGCCCTTTGTTGCATTGCTTGGAGCAGAAAACAGTTTGTGTTAGAGGGGCAGCCGGGTGGTGAAGCAGGAGCGACACCAGCTCTGTCTCACAGCAGCATCCTGTCTCCTCAGGCCCGGTGGGCAGGGTGACAATGGAGTGTGCTTTGGAAAGGGTCTTCCCAAGGCATCCTCCTGCCTCCTGGAGGCTCCCTGCTGCAGCATCTCCTTCATCGCACAGTCTTGGTGTTTGAAGAGTGAGCATGAGGCTGCCCTGATTAAAATGTAATGAGGCTTGGTTTTACTGAGGGCTTTTTTAGTGCCACTTCTGCGTCCTCAGCAGATAAACACATCAGCCAGTGGTGTGGGGCAGCAGGGTGATGGGTGAAGAGAGGGCGGCTGGGGTGAAATGGGGCCAGGGTGGCTGCTCTTCCCTCCGGCAGCTGCTGGAGCAGGGCTTCCCTTTTATTTGTTATTTGCATACTTTAGCCATTGGAATTGAATTTGTGCCCATTAAAACTAAATTAGCACTGCCTGGAATTTTAAATGGGCTCTGGCAGAGCAGCCCATTAACTCTATCAGAGCGGTGTCTGCAGATCCCTCCTCTCCACACTGGAAACCACTGCTAAAGGTTGGTTATTTGCACATTCCCAAGGATGGCTGGTGCTGGTATTAGAGACACTGAATTACGGGTTTGATAGCCATCAACATGGCTCAGAGCTGCATTTAACTGCCTGTGCTTAAAAAGGTATGGTGTCAAAGTCTCAGCACATCGGTTTGCAGTGCCTTGGGTTTAGTGCTGCATTAAAACTGTAACCTCCGGGTCTATGTGCTCTGCTCTGCTCTGGCAAGCCCATTGCTGCCTCTCGAGGTTGCCCTGCTCCATTCCTGCCAGGTCCACTGGCACCCCAGCCCCCAGCTTCTTATCCCCCCAACATCCTTCCTGCTCTTGTGGGACCCCTGTTGATGGCACACCTGAGACGTTGACTGCTCTGCCCATGGGTTTGGAGCTCTGTTGGCTGGGACTCCTGACCCCTTGCTGTCTGAAGGATGCTTTGTGCCTTCCTCCCAGCCCTCATCCTCCTCCCAGCCATGGGAGCCCCATGCTGGGTCGTTCCCTGCCCTCTCCTGGAAGGCGTTCAGGACTCAGGCAGCTTCATTAGGTCTGGCAGCACGTCTTGCCCAGCAGCTCCGGGAGGAAATGGATGCTACGTGTTGGACTTGCTATTAAAATAATGTCTTTTGTTCAATAGTCTCTAATGAGAAAAGAGAAAACACACCTGAGCAAAGCGGTGCCTCTTGTTTACAAAGGGGATTTAATTTAAAGCTTAGTATTTGCAGAAAGAAACACCCATGTTCAATCAGCCAGAGCTGCTACAGCAGAGTTTATGAGACAAGGCTTGGCTGTCTGCTCCTGGTCCCAGCCAGGATGCTCAGATTCTGTTGGATTATGTGTTGGATATCCTTAATGATTATGAAATAGTGAATGGAACATCGCACTGGTGTTCTTCCAATGTTACGCGCTTCTCAGCATCCCTGCTCCAGACATTTCCCAGGCACTCTTCCATCAGGCCCTCGTGTTGGCTTTATTTTGCTTGGCTGCACGCGTGTGTCTGTGCATCATGAAACAGCCGTGGACCCTTCTCATCTGAGCTCAGAGAAATGGGTCAGCACTGCACAGACACAGGGCCTTTGTCAGCTCTTTGCCCTGGGAGCAGGTCTGCTCCTGGACTGTCCACAAATGCTTTGTGGCTTTCCAAGGCTGAGGAGATGACACGAACATAGGACACGGAGTCCTTGAGCATGGAATGATGTGGTTGCGCATCTGTTATTGCTGCTGCATCTCTTCCCTCCCGTCTCGTGGTCCTTCCTCATCTAATACGCTATAGGCATCAATCTGCAGGCAACAAATTCAGCTCCTTTGCTTCTGCAGAGCCCAAGCACAACCTGCCCCGTTGCCTCTTGTCCAGGCAGCCTGGGGGGAGGCTGGCAATTAGCCCTGCATCTCATAGCATCACCAAGCCAAACTTCTTCTAGGATTTGATATAAAGTGGCCAACATGACTCCTGTGTAATTGCTTTGAATCCAATTAATGCTGCCTGCGTGGATGTTAGGAATTATAAAGAGGAATAAGAGTCTGAGCTTGTCACCTAAACTAAGATAATATTCCTTCAAAGGAGGCACATTTGCAAACATTATTAATTACCTGGGGAACAGCTCAGGGTTTAAACTGAATTAAGGGAGGATGTGGTTTTGTGATTCCGGGTTTGATTGAGAGACATTGCCATATGCTCCAACAGTGAAGCATGTCTTTGTTACAGACCTGGCAGAAAATGCAGGAGGGAGTTCATCTGCACCGAGTTCCCCGCCCCCAAAACCAATTTGCCAGCGAGGATATTATGCCAGGAATTACCTGGGGCCAAAAGAGCTATGAAGTGTTCAGCACAAGCTTCTCTCATCAGGATAACCCAGGAGTATGTAGCTAGGATTTGGTGGCTGTTCTGTGGGAGCGAAACTTAGACCCCGTTAGGCAGGGAAACACCTCGGAGTTCACTTCTTTCATTCTCTTCTGTTAATCTTTTATGTTCTCCTGCCCCAGAAATCAGCAGCTTGTCCATTATGAAGCCATCCTAAGCCAAACGTGCCAGCAGATCCAGCTCCATCAGAGGTCTGCTTGCCTGAGACAGTGCCTAGAGCTGGTTTCAGCCCCCGGTTTCTTCAGCATCACCTCACCTGAACGGGGTAGAGCATTCCAGAGATCTAATTCCTGTCATCCCGAGCAGAGCTGTGTGAGTCCCTTACAAACCCTGCCCGGGGAGGGAGACTTGGCAAATGCACTGCTCCTCATTGTCCAGACCAACGTGGCCATAGAGCATCTGTCTTGACATTGAGATGCCTTCTCCTAAAAGCCGCAGGAATCTGGCACTTCCTTACTCACGGTGTGCAAGATGCGCTTGAAAATGCCCTCAGAAGGTATTTATGGCTTGGCTCAGCTACGAGCTGAGTATTTCAGGGAGTTCTGCATGGGAATAGCATCTTCCTTCAGCCCCCGAGTTGCTGCTGTCACCAGAAGGTGAGTTTTTAATTCACGGTGCTGGAAGCCCCCGTGCCTTTGGTCGCATCCCTGCGCGTCAGGAGCCGGCAATCACGTCCCTTGAATTGCTAAGCAACTGCGGCCCATTCGCTCTCCTGGAGCAAATTGAAGCATTGATTTATCTATTTGTTTTGCAACCAACACCAGGGCTCCATTGCGCTGTTCCCTGCAGACCCAGCCCACGTGCTTGGGGTGGGAATTAACTCCTCATACCCCAAAGTGTGTGGGTTTGATTCTGAAGGACGGTCCAGGAGTGCAGTGCGTGGCTCACAGTGTGTTTGCATGCGACCGTGGGCTGGTTCAGGAGGAAAACATGGAGTCTCCCTTCCCTGGGCTGCTGGATGCTGGTTTCACATCCAGATCCCATCCAGGGTGTCGTCTGAGCCTCCTGTGCCATCTATAGGTCTGTGTGCATGCTGCTCACAGCTGTGCTGCAGCCTGTTCCTTGAAGGCAGTGAAGGCAGGATTGCACAGCAGTGCAGGCAGAACTTCAGGATGCTCATCCACTTGATGGAGGGAAGCAGCATCCCCAGAATGGGCACGGAGTAGGTGAGCAGAGGGATGCAGGTGCAGAACCTGCTTGAGGAGCGGCAGACTTTGTGCATGAACCCTGGGAATGTTTTCCAGGAATTAGCTCCCCACACAAGTGGGTGAACTTGTGTTGTGTAGGCAAAGCACAGCCTTAGCTTTATCAAAGGGTCTCAAAGCTTGATGCGGCTTCCTGATGCTTTGTGAGGTGGTACTGGATTGTAGGGACAGGCAAGCGTGGTCCGAGGCAGAGCAGCTCCTCTGAGCCTTGCTGTGTCTGCTGGTTACCTTGCACCTTGTTTCAGGAGGAGAGGTCAGAATTGGGCTGTGAATGGCTGCAACCAAACATCCCTTCGTTTTTCTTTCTTTTCCCTCCTAACAACATCTAAACTCTTCCTTGGGTTGTGGTGTTTGCAGCTCCCTCGCACACTGAGAGCAGGGACCACACAAGGGGATCCTGCACAAGGAACTGTGCTTTTTGGGTCGCTCTGCTCTTCAGTTCTCTTTTGAGCCAAAAGGAAACGGAAATACATAGGGGAAATGGGCAGAGGAGGAGGGTGAAAAGGTAGAGGAGGTTGGAGGAGTCTGGTGCAATAAACCAACAGATAATGATGCCATGTGTTTGATTGCCTAGAACTTGCCCGTGTCAGTGAACACAAAGTGGTTTGTGTTTTCTCATTGAGCCCAAGCCATGTCCACACGTATTTGTCACTGCGTTTTCAGGAAAACATCAGTAATAACCCTGAAAGTGTGTGCGAGTGCTGCTCACCCTGGGATCCCCTTTTGGACTCACGGCGCATCCATCCAGCTCCCTGGCCAGGCTCCGGCTCGCCGCTCCTCGCATGCAAAATGCATTAGTGAAATGCACTTAAGCAACACGCAGCAAATGGCTTCCCATCTCCCACAGAGCAGAGCTGGCTGCCTCTGCTTGTACCCACGGCAGTCAGCTGCTGCAAGAGGGGAAATGATGAAGTATGAGGTTATTTAAGGCTCAGTCTGCCTGGGTGGAATGTGCTTAAAATGAAGATGTTGCTGATGAATAGGAAAAGAAAGAGGAGTAAAAGGCCCTGGGCCAAGGGTAGTTTGCAGCACGGACGTATTGCCTGAAGAACTTTCGAGCCAGGGCCTAAATGGTGTCTTGCACCTCATCCAGGAGCTTTGGGCTCAGGGAGGGCAGGGCAGGCTAACATAAGACTGAGAGGGTCCCATGCTTGAGGCATCCGGCAGCACTTGCAGAGAGCCACAGGTCACTGTTGTGCTGTGTTCAACCTAAACATGCAGGAAATTACTGCTGGGGTATTTAAGTACAGGTCGGGGTTGGTGGCAGTCTTGTCATCCATCACAAGAGGATGTTCTGGCAAAACCACTGCAGCCATAGGGATGCCCCTTCATTCAGCTGGCAATCCTAAGGGATTCCCAACAGTGGAAAGGAGGCCTCAGCAATGTCTGCGTGTGGCCCTGCACCCTGTAGGAAAGGGGAGCTTGCTTTTCCTTTTCTTCCCCCCACCCACCATCAAATAAGTGTAAAGAAACATCAGTTTCCACAACGGCAATTAGCCACCCATATTCTGTGTGATGCTGTGTCCCATTGGTACATGAGTATTACATGTGCTGCCTATCCCAGGGCAGCTCTTAGGAGCTGATAAATGATGACACCCTTGTGTTTGCTTTCTTTTCCCCTGGGGATGCTGCAGTGCTGGTGGAGATGCTTTAATCCTGTTGTGCTTCGGTTACAGCATCTGGGATCTCATGTGCCCAAAGGGCACTTCCTGAGCCATGCAGTGAGGCACATGCCTCCCTGACATGCAGAGCAACAGCCGGAGCTGGCAGTTGCACTGCATCCATCCCTTCTCCAGAGAAAGAAACAGAGAAGACAGATTGGTTTTCCTGCACTTGGAATCAGTTAATTCCAGCTGAGAAACCAGGGTAAGGAATATACATCAACACCGCACAGACACCTTCTAAATCATCACAATCGAGCTTAAATTCTTTCTGTTCTTCCCTGTAAACCTGTCCTGAAGTAGGTTAGTGGATCAGAGCAGATCTGCTCTATATTATTTATAGGTTTCCTTTTGGTTCTCACTGCTTGGCTCGATGCTGCTGAAGAGGACTCCATGTTCGAGCAGTCAAAGCATGCTCAGTCTTTTCATCGTGTGCCATGGCAAGGTCTGCCTGCGATGAGGGGTGAGCAGAGGTACCAGGGGCAGCACTAGTGCCTGTGTTTGCAGGGTCTCTGGGCCAGCATCCTCCAGGGGACACTCAGGAGAAGCTGCGTTCCTCTACCAAAAGGATGCTTTGATGCGATATTGCTGCGTAAGCACTTTGAGCCACACAGCCATTGAGGGGCAGTTGCAGCAACAGCAATAGAAGTGTTTGGCTGTGTCACTGGAATTCCGCAGGCCCCAGCAGCCCACACAGGGCAGGAGCCACCACGGAGCTGCTATAATTTAAAGCCATTGTCAGGTGAAGAGGCTCTGTGCAGCAGCAGATGTGATAGGCAGGGTAGGGCTGCGTAACTTATGGAAGTGCATCTCTTTTTGATGAGGTTTTGAGTGTGAAAGCTCTGGGAAGGGTGCACTGCTCTCATTGCATCTCTGAACTCACGTCCTGTCAGGTGATGTGGGCACAGGCTGTGCTTGAAGGAAGGGAAGAGTAAAGCACAACCTGAAATTGCTATGGCCGTACAGGGCGAAGGGAAACAGCTCCTGCACATCTCTCCCATGGGCTGCTGGGGATTCGTCTCCCTGTATGCAAATGGAGATGGGCTTTAGTGGTGTGCCAGGGATTAGATGCGTGTCCCCAGCGGTATGGGACAGGATGTTTGGGTGGCCAGGGGCCAGTTTGCTCCCGGGCACTCTCTGCTGTATCCAGAATTGCCAAGGTCCAGCTGTGTGCTTCTAAATTGGGTTGGATTACCCTTGTGTTCAGTATCTCGGTGTCCCAGGCCCCTTGTCTGTGTATTGCATGATCCCGCTGGATCTGGGGTAAGAGCAGGCCTGAAGCAGGAGCCAGGGTCATCCTTGCAGGTGTTTTATGGCCCTGGCTTCTAGAGGTCATGAGTTAACTCCCAACCACACCATCACCAGTCACTGTCTGCTCTTCTGCATGCTGAAGGTTGCTGTGTGAAAGGTGTGTGGCAGTCATTGCTTGGAGTAAATAGTAACACATCAGCCCAACAAATTAATACAATACAGTTAAGACAGAACAACAACATTTCTGATTTAGGGAAAGGAAATACTGTGGAACTGCTGCCAGAGGTCACTTCACATGAGTGACTCAAAAATGGAATGAATTATGTGTGGATAGTGAGAGCATCCATGGAAATAACAAGCACCCTCCTTGGGGAGCTGTCAGAAGGACATCAAACCTCGGACCTTGCTGGGATGGGCCACACTTCTGGGGTCAAACGCAGGGGGTTTGTCAGTGCTTTACCCCCTGTGAGATCTCCCTCCCTCACCACAGCAGTTTCTTGGCTCCATGGATGAATCTCCTCCTGGTCTCAGGTCCAGCCTGCTGCCATCCATCACTTCCAGTTTGCTTCAGATTCACCTACCGGGGCCCACAGCAGCCCTGATACGGATGTGGAGGAGCATCCCTGGTGGGACAGTGCTGCACTGCATTGAAATGCAGGCGCTGTGCTCCCCAATGCATCCTACCAGCCCTTCCCAATTAGGGGTGATGGTTTTCCTTGCGAGGCTGGAGACTGGACTGCACTCCGGAACGTGGCACTGCAGTGAGAGATACAGAGCTAATGCAAGGCGGCAGCACTGAGGATCCATCACATCGCTGGAAAACCCTGTTCAGCTGATGCGGTGCCAGGCTGGAGCGGGCTCAGTCACAGCCCCTTCCAGAGTGGGGCCCCGCTGCACTGCCTCCTCCCCAGTGGTGCTGAGGGTTTGCTGGGAGATGTGTCCTTGCTCTGCCGGGTATTCCTTGTTAACAAGTGGCATCCCAAAGCGTCAAAGGAGTTTTCCTGGGAGCTGTGGTGATGGCGTGGGCAGTGCCAGAAGTCATTAACGTGAAGTGTGGGCTCCAGGGGACACTTACAGCAAGTTCAGCCACAGGCAGATCCTTCTGTTAGGAAGGGGCCGGGCTGAGACATCATGCACAGCCCTCCTCAGAAAGCAGCTTTTCTGATGGTCCCTTTCCTGCATCCCTCTTGAGGCACAAAGGGCAGAAGGTTCCCTATGCCCTGGTGAGGCTCTCTTCTTCCTGGGATAAAATACTTCTTCAAAGGACTATGGCAAAAGTTGGCTGCCACTGTTGAAGGTACAGTCAGCTGATGTGTCATGTGAGCTGTAACATTCTGGTTTCTGTTTGTGGCAGGTTCTTTCTGATGTGATTTGGGATTGCGTGCAGGTTCGCACTACCTGGTTGAGGCTGCCTTTACACTGAGCAGCAGTTAAAGGGCTTTCTGATCTGATGGCTTTTGGTTGTCAAGCAGAGAGGTAATACCTAATACTCAATAGAAAGCCTAGATCTAGCCTATGAAAAGGAATGGGTTCTTTCCAAAGTGCTTCCAAGTGTTGAGATGCATCTAAATCAAATTATCGGGTGAGGGCTGGGTCTCTGCTGTGGGGCGAGCAGCTTCCCTTAAACACTAACTGTGTGCGATGCCTGAGCTGAATACCCTTCAGAGCTGCTTAAGAGCTTCTCTTTTCCATTTTGGTGATATCTTTCTAAATTATACATTAAACTTATCAGGGTGAGTAATGCATCACAGCTTCCCCGTGTCAGACTTAATGTTACTTACTCAGCTGTAGCTTTGTGTTTGCCTTTCCCTTCCGTTTATCTTCAGGCTCTGCTAGGATGGAGCAAATCGTGGGTTCTCCTTGCCAAAAGCTGTCTGCTGCAGAGATGCTCTGCAGGAAGCCAGGACGTGACTGATGTCCTGAGCTCTTCGGGGGGTGACAAGCTGCCCTGCACCAAGGCAATGCTGTTTCATGGCAGCAGGATGAGCTACGCTGTAGTTTCTGTGCTCGATGGAACCCAAGCTGCTGCTCCATGGCATGCAGGCACTTTGCTGCAGGTTGCTTTTGTGCTTGGGAGGAAATAAGACAGAGCATCCAAAGATGCCCCACACGGCAACGTGAACAGATACAGCAGCTTGTCAGCCCTGGGAGCAGTGATTTTGGGTAATGAGGATCTAAGATGATAGCTGTGGTAATTTTAGGTGCTATAGGAAGAAATAATTTGCTCCTTTTCCTTGCCAGTATGTCTGAGGAGGGATAGTGTTTGGTTAAGTGCAGCTTTACATTTGAGACCATTTGAAGTGCTGTGCATTAATGGTGGCTTCTGCTCTGAATCACCAGGCTTTGCTGCTGAAATCCTGCACCTCTTGGCCCCTTGTGGAAGTCATTCCTTGTCTTCAGGCGCTGATGACAAGTGTGTTTCTGGAGCTGCCACAGCCTCTTCTGTGAGATGTTGATATTGCAGGAGGATGACAAAGGAGAGATTCCTGATTTCAGGGTGTTTTTCCTCGTGCTGCTCATGCCTTTTACTTCTGCTGCCTGTTAGATAAGTCACCGCCAGGAAACCAAGGGGAAGTTCCTTTCTCCCCACGCTGCCCCTCTGTAGCTGCCTCTACCACAGCCCTGTTTGAACTCCCTGTTCCTTCAGGCACCTCAGTATGGAGATGGTCTGCAGGACCAGTGCTGTTTCAAGCAGTCATGGGGTCATAGTCCTTTTATATTGTCCCACTTGCTTTGATTCTGATGTATATGTAGAGAATTGGATCCCAAGTCCTACACCCACCAGTTTTCCTCTGCTTTTTCCTTACTCTCCCCCCCAAAATAAGCAGGCAGATGTGGGAATTGCTCTTTTCCTAAATGCAGCCACTCATATGTCTGTAGCCCCCGAGTGGCTTTCTTCTGAGCAGCAGTCAGCCTTTACTATTTGTGTCACCCTTTCACCTTACCGTGTTTATGTTTCTCTAGCAAAACACTGTATGTTTTCAGCAAAATTAATCAGTGTAATTATATGTGATTTCCAGTGTCAGGTTCAGCTGAAACACTGATTTAGGGTGGTGATTAGCCCTATCAGAAGCAACGAGGATGGAGAGCTAATCTGTGCCTAAAACTGTTGTTTTGAAAGATGCCATTTATACTCTGTTCATAATTGGAGTATTTCCTGTGAGCCCCCTCAACCAGTTTGAAGAGGAAAGGTATCTATATTAGAGGGCAGTGCACCTTGGTTGGTTTGGACTGCTGCTGTTTGCAGAGGGTGCCATTGCTCAGACAGACGTGGTTGAGCTGGGGGGGTGTTGACTGCCAAAAGCTTTGCACCTTTGTGTTTGGCTGAGGTTATACCAAGTGAAGTGTTGACATTGTTTAGATCTCGGCCATCTTCATCCTCTCTGCACATCCTGAAGCGTGGTTCTCCCATGCAGAACTCCCATAATGTGGCTTGTGCTCGTGACATGGAGCAGTCCTTGAACTCTTACAAGGTTCATGAGAAAGGCTCAAGGTTCATTGCAGACATGAACAGGAAAGAATGGTGAACTGTAGATTTAGTCTTCATTTCAGCCATGAAGCCTTTCAGAATGAGGAGCATTTAAAAGATTGTGAGCTTCAAGAGTGATTAATTTGCTATTTCAGTCCTCCAGAAAGTGCAATTAAAGAGAAATGAAGTTCCTGCATCATAAGAAGGTTCAGATCAATTAAAACTATTTACTTTGTTGCTAATGATTTCAGACCATTGTAATTTATTGGTAAACAAGGGACTTCAAAAGCACGTTTGTTCAGTGAGTGCACAGAGGAAATGTTAACGGGTTCTTGGATAAATTAAGGCAGGGATTCGGTAACAGGCTCTCGCTGCAAACCATTTAGGGTGGGCTCGCTGCGCAGCTTGATGGATGCCAGCTCTGGGCTTTTCAGTGTTCAGGCAACAGGAGCAGTCAGAGGCTGGACACCTGAGTAGCCAAGGCTCCTGCAGAGGATGCTCTCTCCTCCCTGCTGGCTCCCCTTGGGGATGTGCCCCTCCTCATGGGTAGCAGCAAAGGATGTGTGAGCGTGTGTCCATGCAGATGTGGTCTGTGAAACCTGTGGGATGGTCTTTCAAAATGGGACTAAATGGCAGTAAAAAACTGGGAGTGGGTGCTGGGTTTGTCAGGGGCTCACTTATCCTGTGGACAAGTCTGCTGCAGCTTCAATTTGCCTGCTTGGTAAAATAGGCTGTCACATGCCAGGGACAGCCAGATCTGTCAAGCTCCACACAGTTTTCCTTTATTAGTTCTATTGGTTTTATTGCCTTTCTTATGCTCTGAGGGATGATGGTTGTTTAGTGACAAGAACCTGGAAAATCATTCAAGTTGACAATGCTTTTTAGATTTCATTTTTTCCTTGTGTCTCTATCCATAAAAAGGAATGACTTGATGGCACAGTGAACTTGGCGGGGAGCTTGTGGTATTACTGAGAAGCTGCCTTCAGGTTCTGGGGTCTGCCTCTGCTGCCGTCCCCACATCACATCTGCACTATGCTGACATGTGGACTTACCTGTCCTACTAGAAACCCTAGTTGGTAGCTCACAGCTTTTTGTATGGCAATGATGTGCTTTGGTTTATGGCAAACGGTGACAGTTCGGCTTTCATTTCCTCAGGTGTGGTGGTGGTTCTGGTCCTTTCAAATGCTCCGTGCAAGTCAGGAGGGAAGGGTTTTGTGGATGTTTTCCAGGTTCTTGCAGTACTGAGTCAGTTGAAATGCTTCTGACATGATGCCAAAGCATCAGGAAGCCTGGAGAAGACAGAATTCAAGCTCTGTGTGATGGAGGGTCTCCTCTGGCTCTGCAGGAGTTCTTCTCGTCATTAAACATTCTCTGCCTAAAGAGAGGGATGCCGTGTTCCTAATGCAGAGCCAAAGGGTGACTCCGCAGGGTACCTCTGCATTCACCCACACAGCTTTTGCTGTTTGTACTTTCATTATGTATTCCTTCACAGGTTTCTTTACTACTCCCTTATGTGGCAGGCAGACAGCACGTACCATGTGCAGTACCTGCCCTTCAAGCTGGCAGAGCAGGATGTGGTCTCCTTTGTGCTTTATCACAGCATCTTCAGTAGCCCTGGGATGGGCAGTGCTGCTCCTCCAGTCCCAGGGTTTAGGAATAACACAAACAGCTTTTGCATGTGCAGAGGGCAGAATCCCCTTTGCTCTTCTACCACTCTGTATCTGTCATGGGGTGGAAGCAGAAGGGTGGTGATGCTGGTGGAGCTTCTGCAGGTGGATGGTGGTACCGGTGAAGCCCGTGCCATGGTCCAAGCAGGCTGGGGGAGAGCAGCCACTTGTGCACAGAGTGTCTGCTCTGTGGATCTGAGAATGAGCAGGCAATAACTCAGGGAATCTGGTGACTTCAACTCCTGCTGTAGATGATGCTTCTGCTGGCTCCTGTGCTCTGCAGCCATGGTAGGTGACAGGAGCGTGCCTGCTGGGAGCAGGAGCGTTCCTGATATATGGGATAAAGCAGGCACAGCTCTGTGTCTCTGCCAAGGTGGACATTTTTCCCACTGAACTATGTGCAAAAGGCACAACTGCAGCCACCCCAAATCACGCTGATGCTGAGTGGGCACCAAAGTCGTCATTCGGGTAATAGAGAGTAATGATGTGTGGCTGGATGAGTGAAGACATATCTAGCAGCAAACAGGAGGCATCTGGGCAGGATTTCTGCCTCAAAAGGAAGCCTTTGCTGGTGAAAGAACAACCTTCCCAGGTGGAAAACCTATGCAGGATGTGCAGATGCTAATTATTGGCACTGTCTGGCAAAGCACAGCACTGGGTAGCTCAAGGTTGGTCATGCTGGGAAGATAACTGCAAAAGCCTTTTGATGAATTCTGTCCCTTAAAATATGGGTATAACTGTACCTTTAAAGTGAAATTTAGTGGAGTTAGACTGGTACAGTTTGTCCCACTGAAAGGGAATAGGAAGTGGAGCAACAGAGAAAACGCTTCACTGTGAGTGTCCAGAGCATCTGTGAGGGAGGCCCAGAGGAACAGTCAATATCCCTCTCAGAAATAATCTTATGTGCAGAAATATGTGGCCCACTCGATGCTCAGATCAATTCTCTTGCTTTTATACCTCTTGAGGTGCTGCATGTTGATAAGTGACCTATATCCATGTTGAACAACAGCCAGGAACCGGCTGTAGCCACTCTCACCCGATGTTCACCAGCACTTACTGTGGAGCAGTGATTTCCCTCATGGCAGCCCCAAATGATGATGTTCTGTTTCTCCTGTGTCCCGCACTTGCAGGGGAGGCATTTCTAGCTATTAATACTAATTAATAGCACTCATAACTCTTTATAGTAGTGCAAAGGTTATAACTGTGTGTGAGAAACACTGATGGAGTTCAAGACCTGAGATGCGCAAGCTGAAGAAGAAAAACCGCTGTGTCCTTCTGTAAAGCCCGGTAAGAGAAGGGCCTCCATTCCTCTCCCGTGTTCTGTGCAGCCAGGAAGACTATGAAAGCAGTAAATTAGGAAGCGCACAGAGCACTGTGGGGCTGCTAATGCAGAATATTGCTGTTCTGGAACTTCAAGGACTCTTTTCATAAGCTCTCCGTTCAGGGCGTTACCTATTTCTTAGATGCTGCTTTAGATGCATCGATGCCTAAGCTGAAAAACCCCCTTTGATGTGTGCTCGCTTCCCCCAGCATTTACCAACTTAAAAGTGCTCGTGTTAAACTTTAATTATTCCCGTGTCTGGCACTGGATGTTCCGACGGCCGCTGCTTTTTTGGGATGTCTCCAAAGATACGGTGTATGTAGCTGGGTCAAGTAGCTGGTGGGTAAAATGAGGAAGGACTTGCAGTGTGCAGCAGGCTGCGTCTGTCCCTGGAGTTCAGATGCTTCCCTGCCTTTGCATATTCTCTGAAGTGTGTGATGTTATGGGGATTGTGTGTTCCTTTCTCTTGCTAATGGGGGTGTGCACCACAGGCAGCAGCGCTCCATTCCCGAAGCATCTCCACTTCATCCACACTTCTGGTGAGTAAACTTGGACAGAAAAGGCAAAAGGAGAGTGTCTGTGTATAGCAGCAGATGCATTGCTGCTTGTTATGGTCTTCAGAAGGCATTTGCAGAACTCTATTGTTTATTAGAGCATCGTGTGGAATAAGATGGGGGAGAATCTCCAAAGGAAGCGGCTGAGGCACAGCCATGGAATTGCCAAAGAAGATGGTAACTCGCATGTGCCATCTCTCCAAACACTCTCCTGATGGATCTGCTCTCACTACTTAAAGCTCTGATTTGCTGTAGCATTGGCATCTGTCATCTGCTCAGCCTGAACTCAAGGGCTGAACAAAGCTCACCTTCTGCTTAAATAACACAGCTACAGAGGTTATCGGTGCCCTGTCATTTGCTGGGAAATCACCAGCCTGCTCCCGTGCATGGATTTGAGAGTGATGGATTAGGCCGAAGGGCAGTTTGCTCTGCTTTAGGCAGGCTGCTCATCGCAGTGCTTCGAATCAGTTAGCAGCCAGGTTTCTTGTTCTGCACTGGGGGTTTGAGGCAGGATGGGCTCATTGTGCCAGGTCACCATTCTCACAGTGTATGGAAGAGGCACCTGGGAAGGAGAGCTCTGATTCGGGGCAAAAAGGGGACAGGGAGGAATGTGGCTTCTCCTTTGAATTCTGTTGTTTCTCCACCATGGGGGTTGGTTCTGTGTTTGTGCTCTTATGGGACATAGGGAGCCAAAGTCTGATTGTTAGATGGTATGAGAAGAGCTCCCCAAAACCTGGAAGCCTCTATGGTCACAAAGGACTTGGGGTCCTTGGAAAGGTGGGATGAGGAGGTAACTGCTCCCATGGCCCCTCTGAGCATACAGCAGCATTGGTGGGGTTCATGTTTCCTTTTAAGATTTCCAGGCATCTGCTTGGGAGTATGGAAATACATAGGAGGCATGGAGAGCTGAGCTCAGCCTAGCACAGCCTCCAGCAGGAGCTCGTAGATGCTAATCTCTGTTTGTTAATCCCCTCTGTTTGGGGAAATTCGAGGCTTCTGACTGAAAGTGAGGAGAAATGAAGGTATCTCCATAATCTTTTCCTTGCAGTTCAGAAGTTCAAGCCTGATGCTTGTTTTGCCTTAGGATTCGATGTTTCCAGTTTCAAATGCTGCCTCAGATCCCAGCTGGCTGCTGTGAGGCACTCCTAGGACCCCATGCCTAATGAGTAAAAGCCAGCCTGGAGTGAGCATGGAAGAGTCCTGCATGTCCTTGGCATGACACTGTGGTGTACCCCTGGTTCCTGTGCCCTGGGACAGCCGTGGTGCTGCTGGCCTCCCTGTGCAGCTTTAGTTTGATCCTCTCACAAGGGACAGTTGGGCTCTCAACATGTAGCAAAGAGAACGTTGGATTCGCTGGCACTGGGGGTTACTGTTGTCTGTAAAGGTTATTCAGGCACAACAGAGCCTGCAGTGACTAACCTGGATGCTGTATAGCGGTGTCATAAGGGTTATGCCATAGGAACAGAAACGTTGCAAGACTATCAAAGCCAACATTATGAAAGTGTTTTGAAGGTTATTGATGTTCTTCCTCTGGGAATTGTATTACCAGTCACTGATATCAAAAGTAACAAATTTAAAGAAGCTATAAATGACAAAGCCCTTAGAGCAAGAGCAAAGAGTGAAAATAAAAAGGACTTGTTGGCTTATCACATGCCATATAAGCTGCATGGAACATTAAATAGCATTTCTCTCCTATTCCTCCAGGCGGGCAGCAAGGTTGTGCTTACATCCTTCACAGGCACCTGCAGCCCGTCCCCACACTTGCTGTGCAGATGATGGGAAGAGACCAGGGCTGGTGAGCACTGGGGCAGGGAAGGAGTGGAACGTGCTGCGAGGGGCAGCGTATCCCATCAGACTTGTCAAAAGCCATTCCCCTGTGCAGATGCCAACCAGAAATAGGGAGTAGTCAAGTCACAGGAAGAGCATGGTTGTATGTGAATAGTGAGGGATGGAGGGCCCTGCACTGTCTGCGTGGCTGCTGCCCGGGCAGAGCTCCAGCCCCTGGGATGCTGCAGGAGCTGCCACCACCTGAGAAAGCTCCTTTTGTGGTTGGCACTTGTGTGGGCCAGCAGCACCCTGTGAAACACCAAGCTGCTGGTCTGCTCCATCCCGTGCACATGCAAAGCCATGGATGCTTCCTTAGCCCTGCATCCTCCTCTCCTGGATGCTGATGCTCACGCGCTGCTGCTATAGGGACTGTACATGGGCTTTGAGGGGCAATCAGCTTCCAAATGATTTCGGCTCATTTGCATACATACCAAAATAGCTTGGAGCTTGATGAAGCTTTCCGAAGAGCACCAAGGGACAGCGTGTCTCTGGAGGGAGAGCTTAGCAAGAGCTCTGGGTACGTTCTGCTGGGGTTCTGTCGCGTGGCATTTGGAAATGTCAGCTTCCCGTTTCTTGGTCCAGCTACAACAGTTCCAATTAAAAATATGAGAAGTTGAGGTATCTTCGGGTGTGCGTTGAGCCGATCCTGGTTCACAAAGTGCATTCATATTTAAAAGTTCATAGTGTTACGGAGGCACCATCTGCGTTCAGGCCAGCCGCTGAAGCAGTGCATGCGGTTGATACGAGCCTCCAAAGCGCTGGATGAATGTCAGCGGAGCTTTGAAATTGAAATGTCTTCCTCTTCCAGACCAGCTATTGTTGCATCTGTGGCTTGGGTGAGCTGGGAGGGGATAGAAGCCACTGGGGGCATGCTTTATAATGCTGGCATTTCCTGGAGGCGATGGGGACGGAAGCATCCCAGGCTTAGCTCTGAGCCTGTTTGACACACAATGATGGAAGTAAAGGTTGTGATAAAAGCAGCAAAGGGGAGGATGTTTCTGTACTTCAGAGCGAGGCAGATGTCAGCTGAGGGATCTGTGGCTCTCACTTACGGGGGGAGAACCATCTGAATGTGGTAGATGGTTCCACTACTGGCACCACTGCGTCATGCTCCGTACCTCCGTAGTGCCATTGTATGTGCTAACCTGGCACTGCTTTGGGTTTGCATGGGTAGCATCCTGTAGTTTTGAGCTATTAATGCAAGTGCAGGGCAGAACTCTGCAGTTCTGGTGGCCATGAGGTTCCTCACTGACACCATGTGCACTGTCAAGCATTTGCTGTTTTCCCTGTTTTGCTGTTAAATCAAGTAATCCCTGTGTGTAACTTTGTGGCTGTTAGGGAATCCTTTGAGATGCCCTGAAAAGGAAAAGCCTAATTCAGGTGTAGGACTCTTGGAGGTATAAGATGGTCTCCTACACCACTTCCCATGCAGAAGAAATTGCACTGTCCTGGAAGTGGTTACTGTGTGCAGGTTTTCATTAAACAGAGGCATTGTGTGTCAGTCTCCAGAGGTGGAGAGTTGGAGCAGCAGTATACGCACAGTACAGCCAGAGGTCTGTATGGATGTAGCAAGCCCCATATGTCAGGACGAGTAACTTGGATTCAAACCCAAAGAGACCTTTGCTTTACCCTCGGAGTTATCATTTGAAGAACCTCGAGACATTTGCTGAATGAGTTGTAAAACCTTGGGCAAGGTTTGGCCAACAGAGAGTAAGTGACAGAAAGGAGGAGGTGCTTTGGTGATTGCCATGGCAATCGATGCTGGCAGCCGGGTTAAACACATCCATTGCTGTTGTTATGTGGCATTCATGAGCACGGTGTGTTACAAAAGGATGTATCTAAGCAAGGTGAAGGAGGGCAAGTTGCTGTCTTTAAGTTTTCTCTGCGTGCTTTTATCGTGGTTATGCTTTTATGCATGAGCAATGGCATAGCTTTGGTTATTAAACTGACTCAAACAGCTGCCCAGGCACCTTCTGTGACTGTTCAACAGCTACTGGAGTCTCAGGCTGGTCAGGAATACAGATGCGCAGCCATAGGGGATTGAGTGAGCAGTCAGAACCATGGCTGGGAAACAGGGAAGAGCAGCTTTAGATCCTTCAGCTCCTCTCTTTGCTCTGTTTGGAAGCCCGGAGCTGAGCTGCTCAGTGCCCCTGTGCAGGGTGTTACCAACACTGAGTGTCCAACCCAGCCCTTCTCAGCCAGATGCTCTTGTGCTCTCCAGTGGGTTCAATGCTCCAGAGCAAGAAGCAGGGCGAGAGACTTCCCTACCACATTGGTGTCCCCCAGCACCAGGACATGGCACTTGTGCATCAGCACCACTGTATTCTCCGGGTGCTTCTAGATAAGCAAAAGCAGTCCCAGCTCAGGCCAGAATTAACTTGTCCCTGTGGAAGTCAAAGCTTCCTGCTGGGTGCAGCGACACACATGAGAAGCAATCGCCATTGTCCAGCAGAATAATCAATACATGCAGGAGAGGGAAGTGCCTTTTGTTTTATTTTGCTGCACGCTTCTACTTGCGCGCTGTTGTCCTTCTGTTACACCTTCTATTAGCACAAGAGGTATTGCTGTGAAAGAGAATAAGCAACTTGGACATAAATTCCTCCTTGGAACTTTGGAGGCCAGGAATTACGGCGCTGTATTTTTGGGTATCTTTCAAAGTGCACGTTAAATAAACATGATCCCCAGGAGTACTCCGAGACAGCTCTTTGTATAGGAAATGTCTTCACATATATCTTGTTTGATGATGTATTAGTAAGCGTTTGGTATTTGTTCTATATTAAGACAGTCTTACTTCGCTGCTCGCACTATTTAGATGCTGACTGGGCTGATCCATGTGCTGTTTGTAACCCCATGGGGTTGCTGCCAGGCTCACCTACAAGGAAAAGCTTATTCAGAGACCTTATGACTTTTCCCTGGGCTCTGCTTGTTTCTGGGGTTGTCCTGGGCCATTGAGGCCAAGCCTCCTGTATTGCTAAACCCTGAGCATCAGCCTAGACCTTTCTTTCAAGTGGGAGCAAAAGACTTCGGGCCAGTTTCTGCTCCCCTGCTGCCTTCTAAGATCATCCAGGGCAGCATCCTCTGCCTTTGCCTGTGCTGGAGGTCTGCCTGTGGCAATGCTTCTGCAGGCCTCAAGGAGAAGGTGCTCAGGATGGGGCTCTTGCTCCTCTTTGTATTCAGGTGTTGCTGCCAGCGCATGGAGGACAAATCAGCATCTCAGCCAAGGATGCTTTTTGCAGGCTGGCTGTTAGGGACCTGAGAGCAGTGCTCCCAAGGAGTAATGGGGATCTGGCTGTGTCGGTGGTGTCATAGGGATGGGGCAAGCAGGGTTTGGTACTGGGAGAAGCATATGGGTTATCAAGGGAGGGGGAATGGGAAAACGGGGAGAAGAAAGATAAGGATTAAAAACCAAAATAACAGAAGGGAGACCTGTATTTTCCCAGTCCAACCCCTGCGGTGGCTCTGTACCCCCCTCATCATCCCTTTGAGATGTAAAATGGGGAACAGAGTACAGGTACTTTCCTGATTACGCTCTTGTCTTCCATGCAAAGTTATGTGGCCATGGAGCTTGGAGACACATGTGGTACCCATCCTGTGCCTCCAGACATGGCCGGCATGCAGTGCCAGTGAAGATGGAGGGGACAGCCACAGCCCCACAGGGGACCTGGTGTTCCTGTACCTAGACAAGGGGGATGACATCTGGTGCTGCTGGTGTATAGCCGCGTGCTGACTTAACCAGGTTAAATCTTGCCCAAAGCAAACATTTAGTCCCTGGAAAAGAAAAATATCCCATTACTTCCATGTCTGGGTTGTGTGTTTGTGCTTTGTGCTTCAGCTATGCTGGGCTCTGCTCTCAAGCCATTAAAAATCCAGAGGCAACCCTCCAGAGAGGCTGCTATAAATAGCAGGAAATTCTCTCATCCTCTGTATGTCTGGGAATGGTCTCCTCATCCCTTGGTTTGTTCTTAAATAATATACAGATGGTGCACAGGCACTGTCAGTACCTGTCTCTGCATTATCTGTGGGTACCAAAGCATCCCCGCAGCCTCTCAAAGCCACAGCAACCTTTGTGTATCATCTTCTTCTGGGTGATCATCTGTTGGATATTAACCCAGTCACCCCACAGTGATGGATGTGAATTACATCCCCAGGAAGCTGGGATTCCTTCTCAACTTTTTTGGATGGTTTGAGGAATACAAAGTAAACCTCATGAATGAACAGGAAGGAAAGATTGCTTGTAGCATTTTGGGGTGAAAGGAAAGGGAGGGGGGCACAGGAGCTGCCTCTGCTCCTTCTGCCCTTTTCATTGGTGTTTAGCCATTAAGACCAGGAAAGGCTGATCTCACCGTGTTTTGATGATGTGCGGTACTTTGCACACAACAGAAGTTAGATGGGTATCCAATGAGGGCCCAGGCAACTGGATGCACAGCACAGTGGCTGTGTTTGGGGTGATTTCCTTGCAGGATGGCTGGGATTAGATTCATGGATGCTCATAGTACCTGAGGATGATTTATTTCCTTTCATTCTTCCAGCAGGGAGCATGAATGCAAAACTTTCAGTTCCGAGGTATTTTTGTCCATGTAAAATGTCCTGAGCTGTGGTTGTTGGTGATTTGGAAGCCCCCACCAGGGAGCTCTAGCCTTGAGCTGATTGGCATTGCTGAGCAGCTGAAAGCTGGCCAGGAATGGCATTTGATTTTTGCCTTTAGGAACTAAAAAGCCTACTTTGGCGTGGGGACAGCAAGAAGAGAGAAGGGGGTTGTGATTATTCTGCCCTGGGAAGGGAGACTTCCTCATGTAGGAGGCTCACTCTGGGTAGTAAGAAGCAAGCAGAAGGCAGTTGCTGAAATGAGAGGAAAGTTTGCTTCTCTGTGGCTTAGTGGTACCTGCCATTCCTGCATCCCAGCACTGGTGGTACCTCCCATTCCTGCATCCCAGCACTGGTGGTACCTGCCATTCCTGCATCCCAGCACTGGTGGTACCTCCCATTCCTTCATCCCAGCACTGGTGATACCTGCCATTCCTGCATCCCAGCACTGGTGGTACCTGCCATTCCTGCATCCCAGCACTGGTGATACCTGCCATTCCTGCATCCCAGCACTGGTGGTACCTCCCATTCCTGCATCCCAGCACTGGTGATACCTCCCATTCCTGCATCCCACTGCTGATGATACCTGCCATTCCTGCATCCCACTGCTGATGATACCTGCCATTGCTTCATCCCTGCACTCATCAGGTCGTGCTTTGTTTTGCATCCTGCCCTCCCCACCTACCAGCCTGGCTATTTTCAGCTTTGTGTTTGTGCTGATGTGAAAGGCAGAAGAATGGGGTGGGCTGGTGGAACAAACAGTACCTGATTTACGTGGTTAATTTAAATAGCCTGTAGTGGGTAGCACAGGGAGGCTGCACCGCTGCTCCAGCAGTCATGCTGGGAGGCAGCTCTGCAGCCCCTTTACGTGCTATTATTGCTTTCAGGGTAGTGTATACATCTTCTTTCACTATCATAGTTTTTCTCCTTCATTTTTCATGAGAACTGGTATTAGATTAATGGTTAAAGCATGGAAGAAACGTAACACCGTGCCAGGCTGATTTATTGACCACTTAGTGCTGATGAAGCTGCAAACAAGAGTCAGGCAGATGTTGCAGCTGCATTTTTCTTTATCAAAGCTAACAGCTTTGTGTGCCTTTTAGCCACTTGTTGCACCATCTCCTGCTTATCCTGCAGCACTGGGGACAGCGGAACAAATCCCTCCACCACCCTAAGGGGACTGCTGGGGTGCAGCGAGCCCAGGAGCCTGGACCAGGTCAGGGATAGGTGGCAGCATCTCCAGCTCTGCAGATGCTCTGGACACTGAAGCCATGGGTGGCTTTCCAATGGGCACAGCTCCAGAGCTGTCTGCAGCCCAGCCCAGGGCTCCCTGTAGGACTTCGGTCCACTGTCCTGGCTCATTTCCCACATGGAAGTTGCATTTGTAATGTCTTGCTTCAGTCTTTCACATTTCTGTTGTTCTGCTGGTAGGTCTCCAACAGGAAATAGTGATTCTCTGCTGATGTAGGGCTTTCCAAAGCATGCATATTCTCTTTATTTATGTCAAAACATCCAAGTTCTCCAGGTAGATTGGCATTTGTGAGACTTGCCAATCTGAGGTCTGCTTCTACGTGTAGATACCAGGAGCAAACCTCTTGGGTTTGAGTTTGTTTTATATGCTTTTACTTATAAGAAGTATAAACTCCAGTGCCAATCTGCTGCTCTGCTGCTGGTCCATTTGCTGCTGGTGCTGCGATGAAGCCAGTAAGCCCCATTGCCCTCTCTTGCCTGGTGACAATCAGGCACTATCAGGCTGTGTAAAGCCCAGTTAATCCAAACCAAAGGAAGCAGCATCTGCAGATCAGCAGGAAGAAAACGTGGCACTGTGTGTGTGGTGACCAGAGGATTTGGGGTGGAAAGAGAAGAGAAGGTGTTCTAATGTGTCCGTCCCACGTTGTCTCTCACCTGGGACAGATGCGCCCTGTGAAACGGAAGGGTTTGAACACATAAAAATGGGAGATTAAAGGAGAATCTTGAGAACAGATCCGATGCTTTGCTTTGCTTTAGCACTTTCCAGAAGCACTCCAAAATAGGTTGTTAGCAGTTCCTTGCTGGGTTTCCTTCCCTCTTCCCTGTGCAGTGCAACATTTATCTACTGTGAGATGCTGCAATCTCAGAATCTGCGCTGAAAATCGCCCACTTGCAGTTTGCATCAGTGAAGGGGGAAATGCAAGTTTCTGCTTGCATATCTTCCTCACTTAAAGACAGCTCCTCCGGGTGCAGTGTGCAAGGGGTGCAGGATGAGGGCGGGCGCTCCCAGAGCTGTGTGTTTTACCTGTTGGAAGTTGCCTTCCACTGCTCTTCCTTTAGAGCAAGTGTCCATGGGCTGCTCCAGCCCCCTGCGGGTTTCATAAGCGAGCACTCCCATTAGCACAACCTTTGCAAATGAATGATGGCTAGTGTTCCCTCTCCCACTCAGAACAGGGCTGTAGCAGCATTAATGAAACATTAGAGTTTTAATTACACCATTATCCTATTTATTTTTATAAATAATTCCAAAGCAGTCATTAAGTTTGTGAACTTCGGAGTAAATGACTTAAGGGAGAGAAATCAGCTTCTCCATCTCCTTATTATCTATTGTACAATCTCGCTGGGATGCTGTTGGGGAAAGTAGCCGGGTTGTTTCTGTTGCTGTTGTTAAGATGATTCATTTACTCACAGGGTGGTAGCACACTGCTCAGCTCCCGACTTGAAGCGGCTGTGTCAGTGGGACGGCGCCGCAGTGCGTCAAAGCCATCTCCATCCCTGTCTCAGGCCCCGGACAGCGATGCATGGGAGGAGAGGGGAGCATCACACAGCCCTGCAGGAGCCTTGCAGTCGTTCTGCAGCACTTGTGCAAAGGACACGGTCTCTTCCAGCCCTGACCTTGTGCAGCTTGCTGCTTTCAGAGCTAAGCTGCATGATCTTCACAAGACAAGGAATGTTGGGCTCGTGTGGATAGAGCCCATCCTTGGGGCACTCGGAGCCTCCTTGGCTCTTCCCTCATTCTTTCTGGCTGCTACTGATGTTCCAGGGTGAATTCCCACATATTTGAAGCAGCTTTATATGGACCAGAGCTGACAAAAGCATTGGCTCAGACTGCAGGTCACTTAAACCATAGCAAATTACCTGGTGTTTGTTGGAACTGCTGATTGCAGGACTCATGCAGGCATTCCGTGTTTTATGGGCTGGAGGAAAGGTTCACCCTGAGCACACAAGGGGAACAAGGGATTTGCAAGCAGAGGGCACTCAGGACGGGAGGAAGCTCTGTGCAAACTCTGTTGTGCCTCTTAAAGAACAGCTCTGATCTTGGGAAGAGCTGATCCATGCTGGGATCTAATTATGGTGCTTTATGTTAGGTTTTGGGAGAGCGTTGCAAGGCTTTCCTACTTCTAATTAGGAAGATAAATGCAGAGGGATGCCCGATGATGTAACTTTTGCTGTGCTCTCTCTGCAGAACCCAGACATCGTGTTGGTGCACTACCTGAACGTCCCTGCCATCGAGGACTGCGGGAAGCCGTGTGGCCCCATCTTGTGCTCCATAAACACAGACAAGAAGGAATGGGCAAAGTGGACAAAAGAGGAGCTCATCGGGCAGCTCAAGCCGATGTGTGAGTACCTTCGGGAGGCTTTTGTGCTCTTTGGCTTTGTGAAGGGTTAGAGTTCGATGTCTCTCACTGCCACCTGTGAAGGAGTCAATTGTCAAACTCACCTTGCATCTGCATGCGCTGTCTTTGTTCCCAGTATTCAGCACTTCTGGGATGCGTGGTCTGAGGGCTGCCCAGACTGGCCCAAAACAGGATGTGATCCAAAACAAGTCCCTTCCACACACTCTATAAAAACTGTACCTGTGGTCTTCAGTGCCTTTGGTAAGCACGTGCTTATCTGCAGGGAGCCTTTGCAATATTAGGTGGGTTCTCCCAGTAGCACTCCATGTTTGTGTCGGATGGGAAGGGGTTGCTGTCGCTTGGTGGACTCTGTGGAGCTGTGTGTTTCAGGGTGGGTGTCATTTACTGCTGTTCTTCGCAGTGCAGTGAGAAAGCCACTTAGGTGTGTGGAGTGATGAGGTTTGCTCTGCAAACAGACCTCTGTGCATCTGCCTTGGATGGTGTTTTCCTTCACATCACAGCTACATTGTGTGTCTTCCCCTGGAGGACAGGTCCCAGCGTGCATGCAAACATCTTTTTGCAATGAAAGGAAGGTTTGGCACAATGTGGGTCTGTAAGGAGGAGAAGATAACCACAAGAGCCACAATGCCCAATCCAGGTGCTTGCGTCTGAGGCAGCAAACCCCAGGTCTGCTTTTCACCCTCACCCCTGCCCCTTGTGTCATGCCCAGCTCTCTGTAATGAGAGGTCAGAGCCATGAAGTGCATTCTGATGTGTCTCAGCCATCAGAAGGGGGATCAGTGTCACGTTGTGCTGAGCACAGCATTAGCGATCCAAGTTTGCACCACTCCTTTGTTGCATCCTGAGCTCTGCAGCCCCATGTAGTCCTTTTCCATGTAAAGCTGGGGGGTGCAGAAGACAAACCGAAGAGAAGAGAGAACATAACACGTTTGTTAAACAGAATATTGCCCCCGGGACCAATAACCTTAGACAGAGATCCAGGATGCTGAAGGTGTAGCTGAGACTGGACAAGTACCTTACCATTAAACAGGAGGGGAAGTGGCAGCCTGTTAAAAAATCTGCAGTGCATCAAGAAAATGATGTGAAAACTGCAACGCGCTCCCCATAAATTTAATAACACTTGGCTCTTTTATGTCTCAGGAGGGAAGAGTGAAATTCTGCGCAATTATTCAGAGTATATATGCATGTACACGTCTCTGTTTATGGGTACATATCCTGGGAAATGCATCCTTAGAAATGGAGCTCAAATAAAGGCTTTGGATTCTGCTCAGACCTCGAAAACAAAGAGGACATGGATAACCGTGTTTGGGGAGCACAGGGGGGCACTGCTCGCCAAGAAGCCATCAGAGTCGGTTCCAGTGTTGCGTGTGCCATTAAATTCTGTAGCCAAGCACATTAGTTTCATCACATTTTTGCATTAATCACATTCTTTCACAGACTTCACAGTTTGATTGCCTGATGTTTCCAAATTTCTCTGCCCTAAAGCAGATTTGTCAGTGACTTAATCAAAGCATTGGGCATGGTGGCACTGGGGAAGCGACAGTCTCACCCTTTTGCCTGTTCTGTGTTGGGGTTCTCCTCGTTGTGTTTCTGTGAGAGGGTTTTGGTGATTCCCTGGGTTTCTTGGTTGCCGGTTTTGATAAGGATTTCATGTTTCAGACAAGTTAGTGCTGATACAGCCCCAGGTGGGGCGTGTGGGGCTGTGAAAGCTGTGCCCGCAGGGAGGTTTGAGCATCCTGGTTCATTCCGAATTGGGAGAAGCTAATTCCCATTATGCAGAGGCCAGCGTCCAGGTCCCAACTGGCTGAGTACAAGTGCTGTTTGTTCAAGTCCTCCTCAGCCTGGACCAGAGTCAGATATTAAAGCTTTTGACCTCTGTCAGGTATTAAAGCTTTTGCATCAGAATCTGGGCTAACGCAGCGTCTGTGGTGCGGCAGCCAAAGGCTGAGAGCATGTTCTCTTGGCCGTGTGTGCCTGGAGAACTGAAAGTGATGTGGCAGATGGCTGGCAGAGAGAGAGGCATCAGTCTGAGAGCCCGAGCCAGACAGATACATCAAACTGGTGTTCCTGAAATGCAGAGACCCTGCCTGGGATGAGCAGGACTTTGCTCACATTGCCCACATCCAGTACTCACTCTGCTCCTTCTTCCTTCCCTGCTGCATCATCCCAAGGTCAGTCCAGGCTTCAGCAGACATCTGGAGCAGGCACAGGACCCAGGTACCAGACTGTGTCACCTCCATGAGCAGAGCAGCGTGCTGAGGTCTGGGGTGCTGAGAGATGGCTCCTCCTGTCCTGGTGTGAAGGAAACCTCTGCAGAGGTGGTTTTTCCTCATGCTGTGACTGTGCTTGTGCTGATGGTTATGGATGAGGAGGTATCTTTTCAGGGTGGCCATAGTGCTCGGAGAGCTTCATGGAAACACCATTAACTTGGCCTAACAGAGCTGCTCTGTGAGCTAATTAAGAGACTGTAATTAACCCATTTGAACATCCATGGAAGGTAAATAGTTGATGCAGATGCTCAGGGGATTTGGGGTTTCATCAGCATCTCCAACTGAGTCTGTACGTAATGAACTGATCAGCCTGACTTCAGTTTCCATGGCTTTGGGTTTCTGGTTTAGTTCTGATGTATTTGTTACCTGCATTCGTGCTGGGACATCCATGACCTCCTGATTGTCCCATCTGGACTATCTCTGGTGGCTTCCCAGGCCTCAGTTTTGCAATCCCTGAGACTGAAGGGATCCAGCAGGATGAGTACCCTCTCCTTCCAGGCTATAGATGGAGCGCCATGTCTTCATGTTGTAACCATGGTTAGGGGGCACATGGAGGGCTGTAAAGCCTCCACTGAAACATGCTGCTTCTGCTGGCAGACCTGTGATAATGTGAGCATCAGCAGCATCCTGACGGGTTGTCTGAACCAAACAGGTCATCGTGTGCATTGCTCCTCTCTGTGCGCAGCTTTTCAGGACATTTGTGCAAAGTGAACAGTGATAAAACATGGAAATTGGACAGGAACATTGTCCGAGACACCTGTGAGTCATTTTGGGATGCCTGCTATGAAAAATGTGCCTCAATTTGGCCTTGCTTTCCGTTTTGCCCCCCTTTTGTGCCCTCTTACAGTCTTGCTTTGAGATTTCTCTGAACAGATTAGCAGATGTCCATAGAGGCATCTGGTGGTAAAGTCAAACCACAGTGGCAGAATCCACCACAGCACAATTCCGTATATGAACTCCATATGATCAGTGAATTGCAGCCAGCTCATGTTGGGGGCTTCTCCAAATCATCCCCTTTTGGCTTTTGCATCCCTCAGCTGGCAAAGTCTGAGTTGCAGGCTCACAGCTGGTGCTGCGCTGCAGTCCTCATTTCACGTCCACTATAATGAAGCACTGTCTGTCGTTTGGGGGGAAGAAGCAGCTTTTCTTCATGCCTCTGCTGCCTGGAAACTGCTTGCTCCCACCAGGGCTAGGGAAGCTGGAGCTTCACATGGCACACTTTATACTTGGGGCATAGGCGGCCATCCTGCCTCCCCCTGGAGTCACCAATTCAGTCTGTCTAAATGAAGCCATTGGGGGTCCTGAAGCCGCATCGCTGTTGTCACGGCTGGAGAGGGCTTGAAATGCTGCAACCCAGAGCAAAGTTTGAATTAATTGACCAGTCAAGTGTTGGGCATTTTCATCTTGGCTTAAATTCCTATTCAGTTTTCAGTGATTGTGGCTGAGGGTTTGGGTTTATAAAGTGAAAGATCAGTTGCACAAAAGCACCATGTGGGATGAGCTTTACCGGTCAGAGCTATAAAGTGGAGCTCGAGTTTGCCAGCTCAGCACTGAGGGCCAGGCAGAAGGTAACTCAGTCTGTGAAAGAGGTTGGGTTTAGTAATGCAGGTGTCCAGTTTTGGACAGGTTCTGGTACCCCGGTGGCCACTTGGACTTTGAGTACCTCCCATTCGCATGGGCTGCGGAGCCAGGATGAGCCACCTGCTCCATTCTCATCCTCTCACCACGGTGCAGGCTTGCAACTGGAGATACCACAGTGAGATAATCCCAGCAGCTGAATCCGAGTGTTGACAGCAATCCAGGATGAGCCCGACTGTTGGCAGTGATGGGAATTAACTCGAGGAGAGCGAAACCGGTTCCCTCTGGAAGTAGGGTATGGAACCAGGTGCAGCCATGGCAGAACCTCACTGAGGATGCTGCGGGCACACCAGCCCTTGTTTTCTGTGCTTCCTTAGTACTCTGCCTCCCCTCTTAGCATTCAGCTGTGCTAACAGTCACACTGTACTGAGGCTGTGGCCTCTCTTCCTGGCATCCCACTGGGATGCTCTAAGGGTATAACCAGAGACCCTGTGGTGCAGCCCTGAGGCCGGGAGGGGTGGAAGGCCGGTGGGAGGGCGGGAAATGCTGGGCTTCCTCTTGTGCTAATGAAGATCGGTTCTTTTTCCCAAAAGCGAGGCTTTTGCTTGAAAAAAAAAGGGGGGAAAATAACTCGAACATGGGATGTTGCTGCGCGGCCGCGGAGCCGGCGGGCGGCGGGACCTGCGCGCGTTCCTTATCCCATGGCGCCACCTGGCGGCGGCCGAGCAGGCACCGATCCCGGCGGGATGGAGGTGGTCGGGTACCGATCCCGGAGGGATGGCGATGGCAGGGTACCGATCCTGGCAGCGTGACGGTGCCTGGTGTCGATCCCGGAGGGATGGCGATGGCAGGGTACCGATCCTGGCAGCGTGACGGTGCCTGCTGTCCATCCCGGAGGGATGACAGTGGATAGGAGCTGGTCCCAATGGGGTGCTGATGGCAGGGTACCGATCCTGGCAGCGTAATGGTGCCTGGTGTCGATCCCGGAGGGATGACAGTGGATGGGAGCCGGACCCAATGGGGTGCCGATGGCTAGGTGCCGATTCTGGCAGGGAGGTGATGTCTGGGTGTCGATCCCGATGGGATGATGCTGTCCAGGATCTGATCCTGGCAGGGTGTCAGTGCCTGTGAGCTGCAGATAGAGAAGGGAGCTCCTACCGGTGGATTGCAACGGGGGCTGGAGGAGCACTTAGTCCCGTGGTTGTTCCCTGTGGGCTGCCCAGCGTAGGACCGTTCCCTCTGTTCAGCTTCCACCACCGGTGACACTGGAATGCAGTTGCAGCCAGGCACCTTCGCACCACCACAATTCCAGAGCTCAGCAGCAAATCAGGTCAGGTATTTGGAGTCCTGTGGATGGGAATGGCCCCGGCAGCGACAACAGCTTTGTCCTGATTAATGTCATCAAAGGCAAGAGCCCCCCCAGTGCAATTTGCTTTTCATTATAGGTTACCACATCGGTGGCTTAGGAGGTCGTTTTGCCAGAGTTAGCTTCAGCTCTGGTCTTTCAGGTGTGAGCAGCCTTGAACTTCACGTGGCTGTAAGTACAAATGGCTGTAAGAGCTGCAGAAGTCTCACTCCAAGCAGCTTCAGAAGAGTTGTGTCCCTCTGGTCCTCTCCAGGTAACTGAACCCTATGTACTTCCCACCTGTGCATAGCGTGGCATCTGAGCAAACCTTTGAGGAAGGGTCGTCTTTGGGAAGAAAGACTTCTCTGGAAAGAATGGTTAAGAACACAGTGTCTTATGAGTCCTTACAAAGACATTAGAATTCAGGCAGTGTGATGAAGCAGTGGGGAACGTGCAGGGTGATCTTCCTACCCGCATCCCTGGCAGTGGGGCTGAGGAAATCTGTCCTTCATAACCAATAGTGAGTGGAGGTGCAGGGCTGGAAGAACCAAAGCTGAATTGTGTGAGGATGCAAAAGGATAAATCCAATGGAAATCTCCTCGAGCCGAGCTCGAGATCAGAACAAGACCTTTACTTCTGTCAACACCAACGCAGTGAAAATTGAAGGGACAAAGCTGCCATTTCCAATTGACCATCACCATGGAAACAGCCTCCCTGTGTCAACAGTTGGTGGAGTGGGATGTAGGAAGCGAGGCGGCTGTCCTTCCTCAGCAGGGCAATAGGACAAAGGGCGAGTCACTGCTTGTAGGTTTGTAAAGCAGCCAAGGGCAGGGCTGATGCAAGGGTTTGCATGGGGCCAGCCAAGAGAGGGAACCTGGCCTTGGTTATTCCAAATATTCCATCTCTGTCGGGCTGGCCAAGTTATCTGGTTAATGTGGGAGATGCCATCATTGTTATCCAAAAAACAGGCCCTTACCTGTCAAAACAAGGCAGAGGAGCAGCACCCAGGGCGTAGGGAATGGCTTCATTCTGTAGCGTACATGTATGCGTTAGGAGCTTTGGAATAGAAACAGGGAGCCTAAAAATGGATGAAGTCGCAAAGCAGGATGTCTGAGAGCATTCAGAAAGGGTGCAATGATTTAAATGTGAGGAGGCATTTTAGGGACAAGTTTTGCTTTGGGTGGAAGAAACCACAAAGAGAGAGATGGTCAGGATTTTAGCCATTGGTAGCGTCTGGTCCAGGGTGGAGGTGGGAGAGCAGCATAGGCTCTAGGTGATGGGGAGGAGGAAGAGCTCTGCAAGACTGGAGGACCTGGTAGTTGTGGAAGCCCGAGTGCCACCAGCCGTGAAATAAGGCAGAAATAGCTGGAGTGTTGTAAGAAACACGGGCAATTGCATGACTTTGCCTTCTAAGCTGCCTTTTTGCTGGTAATCCAGCTCGTTTTTCCCTGCTGTGCTCCGATGGTCAGAGTCCTGACAGCACTAACGAACAGGGACCAACGTCAGAAGATCATTTTATCGTCTTTTCTTCAAAAGGGAAGGAAGAGAAGCAAGGTGTGAGCCCATGCTCACAGAAAGAAGTAGAGCAGCATTAGCATTGTGAATCATGGACCTTCCTCCAGGCTCGATCGTCTTCTTCACGCACCCAGTGAAGGAGTAGTCATTCTCCCCAGCACAGCTGTGCAGAGGGTACGTGGCAAGAGGAATGTGTTGCCACTGTAATGCAGCAGCTTTTAGACCCTTTTGTGGTCTCACTGGAAGGGAATGTGTTGGAGCAGTTCACAGCTTTCCTTTTCAATTTGAAGGAAAAGCAGGAGGTGTCTGAACAGAAACACATTCAGATACTTCCCAGAATTTCTGTTCTGCTTCAGTTTCCCCCTCCCTTGTTTCTGTGTTCCTACATTATGGCTATATTTAATCAAACATAGTTCTACAGTGGTTTCACTTCTTGAACCACTAAGAAACAGGAAGAACGTGTGTATGCTTTTTATTAACCTCCCTTTCATAATGCACTTTCTTCCCTATAGAAGTCTCCTTTCCTGCTGATTCATTATGTGTCAGGAAGCCAAGCGTGACATGTTAAAAGCCATCTTGATAGTATTTGGTATTCAGGACTAACAGCTCAGCAGCTCACAGGAGTTCTTTCAAGGGGGGAGGGAGAAGATGCACACGTTGGATGTGCCAAGATAGTGGATAATTTGCATTAAGCATCCAGACAGTCTATCTTTTTGCAATCTGTCACCCTTCACTGGCTCTTTATTTTATAACCTTTATAACATATGGGGAGCATAAGCACTAAAAACACTTGCACCACGTGGACAGAAGCTGGAATTGGAGCCCTTTGGGATGAGCTGGAGCAAGGCTAGAGAAGGGCTTTCCTCAGCAGCAGTAGCTCCACAATGGGGCTTTGTTATATGGGAAGCACCTGAAAATAATAGGCATGGCACTCTACGTATCCATCTATAAAGCTGTCTGTTATTGCTTAGCTTCCAGCTCACAGCTGGAATCTGCCTTAGGAAGCATCATCATGAATACACAAACCATGAGACATGACTCACGTACCAGACTTGCCCCTGTAAGATGCTGCTCATCGCAGGGTTTAGCAGCAGGAGGGCGCAGACTGTCAAAGTGCTGTAGATCAGACTTTGTGTACCTAGCAGCATGTGTGCCGGCTCTTTGCTAGAGCAAAGCATTGCTGAAGTAACCAGAAATAAGTTAATGCAGTTTCTCAGTAATAACTGCAGTCCAGTAGCTTCCTATAGCGTAGCCAACAGTATTCCGAATACATGGCTGCATTTTAATCTCGCGGGCAGTGTATTTGTTTCACAAGTGCTGTTTGAACATCATTTATTAGGGATAATATCACATGTGACAGAATAATGCTCCTAGAACAATAAACCAAATGTGAGTGGAGGTACTGGAGCAGTAAGCGTCTATAGCCTTAAACTTAGACATAACAACAGGAACTGAGTGCTAAGAGGGAACTCAAAACTGTGAACATACAAGAAAGCAAAATCTGTTGGGTATGATAACAATAAATGTGGCTGTCAAGCGAGTACAGAGGGACTCATTACTAAGGTAACTGCAGCACTTTAAATAGTGATACGAGGAGGAATACTTGTAAATCTTATTTACCATTATTCCTGCAAGTTAATCCCAGAAAGCTGAAGTCTGTGGCACTTGTAGCTTTGCTTTGGTGTATCCTGGTTAAGGATTTCAGAGTACAACATGCAAAGAGCCTGCTTTGATGGAGTGTGACAATGGAAAAAGCAGCTCTTCAGGCCTGAGGTGCCAGACACAGAGCTTGGAAATGATGCTGCCGTCAACCGTCGCTTCCCCAAATCTGCAAGTGAGCTCTAATGCACACAAAGGATAAATAATATGTACATATAAATAGCTGAGAGAGACGTTAAAGGAGACAAAAGATGATTTGAGTCAGTTATTATGGAGAAAACATTTTACAAATGCTTTTTCCATTGTAAGTCGAGAATATCGTTGTGTGAAGTTCTGCATCGAAAAATGCTGAGGGAGCCTTTCTTCAAGTAATACGTGTGCATGCGGTTTAGCATTCTTATTTAACTAGCTAACAGGCCAAGGGAGTCCCCAAGAGACCTGCAGTTTGCAGTGTGGTTTGCAGTGTTACCCCCTTGTCATCCAAGTCAGTGGAGGAACTCACACAGTGACTCCCCGACACTGAGGCAGTCTTCCCTGCTGCCAACCAGGATGTGACAATGAAGGCAAAAGGCAAAAGGTTTGTATTTGCTATTATACCGGCATGTATTTGGCTGATTTATTATAAATCTAACTCATTTTGGTCTCATATTAGACAGAAAAATGGCCCAAAGTGCTCCTTGGAATGGTACCGTTTTACTTCAAGGAAACACAAGCACTTTGTTGCCTTCAGGTTACATGCATTAGTCATACAATTACTCAGCCTAGTTGGAGAGCCACCATTAACAGCAAACTGACATACAGCAAGGTATTCTACTGAGGACTTTCTCCTCTGTATGTACTTAATCCAGGGATTGCATTTGGAAGCCTATAGATACCAAGGAGCAGAGAATAGTAAAACAATAGCCGTCACTGTGACTTTCTGTAGGTCTCCTTCAGTTCTGACACCAAGCAGCAGGACTGGGTTTCTGCTGTTCTTTTATAGTGGCTTTTGATAGGTTTTGGCGTGGTTTTGAAGTTCCTGATGGGAAGTTTTGCTGTTCTCTTTGCAGTTCATGGCATTAAGTGGACATGCAGCAATGGAAACAGCAGTTCAGGGTTCTCGGTGGAACAGCTCGTGCAGCAGATCCTTGATAGTCACCAGACCAAACCGCAGCCTCGGACACACAACTGTCTCTGCACTGGTACCTTGGGTGAGTACCTGGGGAGGGCATAAAATGAGCACAGCTTAATCCAGACTTGGAGGAGGGTTTGTAGCAGTGGAGGGCTAAAAACGCTGTATCATGAAGCACTGAGACACATTGAACTCAAAGGTGACAGAAGAAGTCTTGAGGCTGAAAAGATAGAGCTGGAGCTCCTGGAAAGTATGTCACTACTTGTAATGTGCAAGTTCTGATAATGCTCTCCGTATGTGACCTGCTCAAAAAGCCATATTTTCTTCTTCATCCTCAAATGTTGGTACTGAAGCCTCAAAACTTAATGTTTACCCTCTAAACTCCTTTGCCCTGCAGCCCACTTTGCTGAAGAGTGGATACAAGTCATTAATGATAGGGGATCACCAGGACAAGACAGGTTTTATTCAGGTGGCATGAAAATACAGGAGGTTTCTTTCCTGTTAAAGAAGGTGGCTTTGTTTTGAGTGAGACTATAACAGCAGGAAACAGCATCCTTAGTATTATCTTTATTTGGAGAGTGGGAGGCTGAGTGATTCACTTTTCCAACTCATCTAGCCGCCCTTTCCTAGTACTTTGGTCAAATAAGATATATGACAGTTAATTAGTCTTTAGCAAAATGTCTAAAGGAAAGCTGTCAGTGCTTCAAAGGGGTTCTTTTCTTCTTTTGGGGGGCAGTTCCATTATAGAGTCAAGGCTTTAGCAAGAATTATGACCTCTGAAGTACCTGAGTTTGGATTAAAATTCAGCCCTTAAGGCTCAGCATTTGATCCAGGCTTGCAGATCTGAACATGAATCCTTTCATTCTTCCCTTTGATGTTTTTGTCTTGTGCTAAGCCTACTGCATGCTTTTTAACATAACAGTAGCACTTTGTTTTGTAACGGCTTGCACGTTGACACATACGTCCCCAGTTCCTTACTGTCATCTGCAAAGACAGCAGCATGAAAGCCTCTCCCTTGTTCCTGCTTCTCTCTATTCCTAGGAGAATAGAGAGATTTAATATTGCATTTGGTCTCAAAAGCACTGTCCTGAACTACTTTAAGTGACCTGATTCAAATCTTGAGCACATAATAGAGAAGTTCCCTTCCAAGGGCAAGGAACAAAAGATTCAGCAAATTGCAGTGACTATACAGAGGCTTTATGTTACCCAGAAGATGGCACTTATAATTGTAGCCATTAGCTATAAGGAGGAGGTTTCTTTCCCCCTTTAGTCATTATACGGTACCATAATTAATGTTCTTACCTCATTCGAGGGAAAATTAATCAGTTAAGGAAAGAAACATCAAAAATTCATGGGCTGTTCTTTAAACAACCAAAGCAGTCCCTGCAGCAGTTTGTGGCTCGGGTGCCTTTGCAGGCAGAGCTGTTTACTTCATCCTCCCTGATTTCCAAGCTAGCAGGAGTTTGGGTGCTGTCCATCTTCTGCTAGGCCAGTAAAGGCACCAGCTGGATCAATGCCATGGAGGGTTGTTTGCTGGTGACCTTTACTTGGGCATTTTTCAGCCACTCCAGTACTCACCCTGCGCTCTGTGTGCGACCTCTAGAAGTGCAGAATGTTTATCTGTCAGCGTATGAATGCCTTAGAACAAAAGAAATCTATTGCCATTCTTATGGGATGGAAAGCTTGCTTTGTGCTGGCTAATGTACTGCTACTTCAATAACTTGATTGGCAGCTGTGATAGATACAATGATGACAAAAGATAAGGGTTGCAATCTAGGCAGCAGGGTGATGTTAACATAGGAACGTGATATGGCATCTGTCACCTCCAGGTTACCAGTCAGCATCCAGCCTGGGTTTGACAACAGGGGCTGTTGTCAAACCACCCGACATCAGCCATTGTAAAGAGCTGAGCATCTTCACGCTGTGTCACAGGGGGCTGAGGTCTTGTCTGTGGTGCAGATGAAACAGGGCCTGCGAGGCAGAACCCCCCTGCCACAGCTGGCAGCTGCTGCCCTCGCTGTGCAGACTCTGTACTGACATCAGCCACGTTTAAATAGCTTTGAAGCTTGTCACAGATACTCAGTCCTCTCCCGTTGCCTGATCAGTGCAGAGAGGAAGGGGTTGGGTGTTATGCAGGTGAGGGGAAGAGTGCAGATGTGCCTGTTTCAAGGTTGTCCTTGCACGCAATGGATCTGTGCATTAGAGAGAAAGAGCACTGTAAATCTGGCACTGGTGAGGAATTATTTTATTTCTAAGGTCTAGTGTTCATTGTGTGCTCACTCACTCTCACACACATGTTCATAAGCACAGCTCTCCTGTGCTGCAGCCGTGAGATACACAACTAGCTTAACTTTGTCCTTACTGAGTGGCAATGTTGTTGTTCTCTGGCACAGGGGCAGGAAGCAGTGTGCATCACAAGTGTAACAGTGCCAAACATCGCATCATATCACCAAAGGTTGAACCAAGGACAGGTGGGTACAGCGCTCATTCAGAGGTACAAAATAACGATGTCTCTGAAGGCAAGAACGAGCACAGCCATGGCAAGGCCTCCAGCCGAGAGAAGAGGAATGGCAAAGTGGCGAAACCAGTGTTGCTCCATCAAAACAGCACTGAGGTTTCTTCCACCAACCAAGTGGAGGTCCCTGACACAACCCAGAATTCTCCAGTGTCCATCAGCAGTGGATTAAACAGTGACCCGGATATGGCAGACAGCCCGGCCGTCACTGGGGTGTCCAGTATGGCTGTAGCATCAGTTATGGGAAGCTTGTCACAAAGTGCCACCGTGTTTATGTCAGAAGTCACCAGTGAAGCTGTGTATACCATGTCACCCACCTCCGGCCCAAATCAACACCTTCTGTCCTCAGATGCAGCTGCACAAGGACTGGTACTTGCTGTGAGCTCAGATGGACACAAATTTGCTTTCCCAACCACCGGCAGTTCAGAGAGCTTGTCGATGCTACCCAGCACTGTCTCCGAAGAACTTGTGCTCTCCACAACTTTAGATGGAAACAGAAAAATTCCAGAAACCACCATGAATTTTGACCCAGACTGTTTTCTTAACAACCCCAAGCAAGGGCAGACTTATGGTGGAGGAGGTATGAAAAGTGACAGCATCAGTACCAACATAAGGCAGTCACCCACAACAGAACGTAGCTTCAACTTCAATACAACCCTCACGAAAGAAATTAAAACTGAGGACACATCTTTTGAACAACAGATGTCCAAAGAAGCATTCTCCTCCTCTTCTGCATCTAACACTCTCACCCTCACTACCGGGTCAGGTTTGCTTCCATCTGGAGGAGGTCTGAGCCCAAGTACCACCCTGGAGCAAATGGACTTCAGTGCCATTGACTCCAACAAGGACTATTCTTCCAGCTTCAATCAGACCGTCCAGAGCCCTCACGTTCATCAGACCCCTTCCCCCAGCTTCTTTCTGCAGGATGCCAGCAAACCTCTTCCCCTTGAGCAAAACACTCACAACAATTTGAATGAAACAAGTGGCTCATTTGTGAACACGTTAGGAATCCCCAGTGTGAAGACAGAGTCCTCCTCCCAAACCACTTCCAACTGTAACGGCACAGTGGAAACCAGAATAGAGTCCACCTCTTCTCTCCAGCTCATGCAGTTCCAAGCAAACTTCCAGGCTATGACTGCAGAAGCTGAAGTTCCCATGGAGACCTCCCAGCAGGCAGAAGGGAATGAAAATCTACTTAAATCAGGGGATCTTCAAGCCTGCAGCACAGAACACTACTTGCAGCCCGAGGCCAACGGGGGTATTAGGAATGGGAACAATCTCCCTATTCTCCAAGGAAACATGGTACAAGGACTCTATCCTGTGGCCCATCCCAGCTTAAATAACTCCTCCAACATGGAGCTTAACTTGGACCACTTTGACATCTCCTTCAGCAACCAGTTTTCTGATCTAATTAATGATTTCATATCGGTAGAAGGTGGGAGCAATGCTCTCTATGGACATCAGCTGGTGTCAAGTGACAGTGCTGGACTGTCTCAGCCTGAAGACAGTAACAGAGCAACCTACAACCAGGCTGAAATGTGCATTCCTTGCTGCAGTCCTCAGCAAGCCAACATGCAGCTCAGCAGCACAGAGAACGGAGCCAGCACCATGGCATACATGCATGTGGCTGAGGTGGTCTCAGCAGCCGCGGCACAAGGCACTTTGGGGTTGCTACAGCAGAGTGGGCGCTTGTTCATGGTGACAGATTACTCACCAGAATGGTCTTACCCTGAGGTAAGTCCAGGGCTTTTACTCCTTAACGTTTACTGCCTGATCTTTCATTGCTTTGTTAATAAGGGCTCCCGAGAACTGGTTTGTTAAAGCTTCGTCAAGGCTTGTAAAATATTTCTCTTAGGAGTCAGAGCATCCAAGGCCATTTCCATGTCTTTTACATGGGGGGTACTTTTAATTAAGTACTTCATTACCCTGACAGGCCCTTTCTTCACTTAGGAAGCACCCAAACAGAAATGTTTTCTTCCATTGTAAAGCCAAGCGTGTCCCATGTGATGGCTTCATGGTGCTACCTAGCCACATTGGAGCAACAGTTTGCAGGCTGGAGCTGGTCCTTATACCTGGCTCTAATGCTCTGAGTAATTCCTGACCTGCACTGCCTTGATGAGTCCAGCATTTACCTTCATCCCAAAATCACTTGCGTGCGCCACAGTTAAAAACGGAAGCAGCACCGACTTTTGAGCCAGAAATGGACAGGCGGGTTGCTTTGAATAAGAAAAGGGGTCCTTTGTGGTTTTGCAAGCCCAGCGTTGAAGCACTATTGTACCTCTTACCTTTCAGAGGTGTATAACGACTGCTCAGGAAAAGATCTAGCACACCCCAACCATCAGTCCTGTGCTGCCACCCCCAGTAAGTGTGCATCCGACACCACTGGGTGGCAAGTTTGCTAGCAGGCAAGGCAGCAGAATATGCAGTAATAAGCAGAGGAGGTGGTGTAACCCTCAGCTGAATGATGCCGTGACAGCTCCGGTGTTGGAGCAGCAGGTGACAAGGTGGTATTCAGCAGCTCCAGGAGTTCACACACTCTGCAGTCTCATACTTGGTGTGAAAACGTGGGTGTTAGCTCTGTGGATGGAAAGACAGGCTGTCAGCATGCAGGAATGGCTGAGGGGCCCTGGCAAAAAGCCTCCTGCAGGAGGTTCTGCCCTCTATTCAGTTGATCTCTCCAGACAAGTCGGTTGTGCACAGGCTCAAGCACGGTGGGCAGGTGAAGGTGTCCAGATTTGCCCCAGCTGAAGTGTCAGGGCTGTGTGGTCACTGCCAGTGTTACCATCGGACAGGTTAACGTGCAGCCATAATGTAGTGGTGGCTTTTTTTAGCAACAGAACCCCGTTAGGCTTCATTTGGAAGCGGTGTTCTGGGGGCATTTGGCTATGCTGGGCTGTGACACTGCTTTGCCATGCCTGTTTTCTGACCCTTGCTTGCATGTAAAGGTCCCAGAACTCAGCGGAGAAAACCTAACAGCCTCTGTGGTGCAGACCTTTCTTTTTCGCTGCTGCCATGGAAACCTTTTTGTCACCCATCGCGGCTGATGAGCTGCTGGACTCCGGTTGTGTTTCACACAGACCACAAGGACCGATCCGTCTGCACAGCGTCCTCAGCCCCAGCACAGCCCCGCATCGCTTCTTCGGCTGTGGGGGTTCACACCCGGAGCTTCGGTTCGGAGCAGTGCTCGGGGATGGCACACGAGCCGCCACCAGAGCTCCCCCGCGGGGTTCTCGGACCCGGCCGGGCCCGGGGTGACTTCGGCTTCCCCTCGCCTCTCACTCCCGGAGCCGTCCCCCTTCTCCCGCAGCGGTGGATCCGCGCTCCCGCCGGCGGCCGCCCGAGGGCAGCACGGCCGCGGGGACGGCAGCGGGAGGGCC